>JAKUCV010003675.1:0-13631 GCA_028386065.3 Turnera subulata
CCAAAAGCCAATCAATGGATGATTGTAGTCATGTATATACATTGAGGTTATTCCAATAAATATGATTATGAGATAATCGCTTGCACATATTTATAACCCTAGAATACTTTGTATTCTTAAAATGTCCCTAGTCGATTATTATTATGGATGGGTTGTAATAATAAATTAAGACTAGCGTATGTTGAGAATTATATGAGATTTGAATTCTACATACGGGTACAAGTTAGAGAACTTGTGGACTGGACCGACCCACATAAGAACACTACATGGAACGTTATATGATTGTCATTAGTGGTTCTTATATGTATTGTCCTTAGACCTGAGATCATCAAGGTTCCCAACATGTGAGTCATATACTTTGATATTATTCCTAGTCATCCGTAACTGGGTGGACTTAAGGATAATCATTGGGTATATGATAAACGTGTAGTGGGTTTTGATTGATCAAGATGAGATTCGTCCGACCCATATAACGGGTATATTATCAGAAGGGCCTCTTGATAGAGTTGAACTGTAAATGTATGGCCATGCTCGGATTATGATATGGTGATATCATAGGTATCCGTTTTACGCGGTTAACTCGAGGATCAAGAAATCGAGATTGAACATATGCGAGATTGACATATTCCATGTCTCGTGTTTAATCTTGATAATGGGACGAAGGGACGATGACATGTTCCGAGGCATATAGAATCAATACTGATCTTGTTGTTCGGGTAGCAATGATGTGTTGCTAAACGCCGCTCTTTGTTTATAATTGTAAATGAGTTTACAATTATTACCGGACGTTACAAGTGCCTACAGGGTCACACACTTAGAATCGTTGATTCGAGCAGGTGGTTGAACCGTGGTTGGACCATGGTTCGACCATGTGTGGTTGGACTATTGTTGGACCGTGGTTAGACCAGGGTCGTTTTGGGCTGGTTTGATTCAATAATTGTCAGAATTATTGAGCCAAACCTGATTGCTTGTGATGTGTAATCCCATTAGTGCTTAGTGGTAGACAAGATAATGGGTATCTTAATCATGATGGGCCATTATGTTGGCCATTACCATAAGCACTAATTGAGTGGCATAATGAGATTATGCTTTGGGTTTTTGGCTGATTGCATTCTGGTTTTTGAGAGCCTTGAGAGTGTTTTTCAGACCAGAAAGAACACACACAAACACTTCCTTTCTTTGAGAAAGAAAGAAGAACACAAAACCACAAGATTAAGCTCCCGGAAATCCGTAGCTAGCACCATGGTTCGGGAGTGCTCGGGGGTTGGAGATCGTGAGACGATTCCGGCCTGTGATTGATGGTTCGTGTGGATACCGTAGAGGAGCAGGATATTTTTCCGGCTCTAGCTGATTCGGTTCTTCAGTTAGGTGAAAGATCCTAACCGTTTCAGATATGATCGATTTTGTTGTTCGGTTTGGTTGCTTCACTTGTATCCTTCATGTGTTTCCGGGTTTCCGCTGTGCATTTGTTGCATTTAGATTGTCTATTTTGCATGACCGGAAACTTGCACATATGCGTATCATGAAGAATATGCATGGTGTGTTCTGTCACACAACCATGCTCATCCAAGGATGCAAGAGTTGAGGCATTAGTTGAGGAAGTGAAGGATGTAAAAGAGGAGAGTCTAAAAATCAATGGGATGATTAAGCTGATGGGTATGTAGAAGGCATAATTGGACATGTTTGTGACCTACTTCCGTCCGGATGCTAATGTGTTCTTTGCCTCGGATTCCTCCTCTGAAAAGGATGCTACTGATGATGAATCCAATGAGTAACCTCCCTTTTAATTTCTGATGGCCAATTAGGATCATGCATTTTTTTTTCTCTAGACTCACATTGCATCATGGTTAAATTCGGTTCATGCTTTAGTTTGGTTATTTTTAATTTTTCTGGATACTATGGTTTTATGTTCGTTCTGGCACTGCTGATGCCAGATCGTTTGGCTTTCTGTGGAACTGCTTTGATTTCTGTATCTATGTTGCTCTATTATCTTGCTATGCTATATTGGTTGATCTTTCTACAGGAAAATGATCTTTTCCTCCCATATACTAATTTTTGGTGATGCCAAAAGGGGGAGAAAAGTGAGAGTGTGTGAAAAACACACAATGATGGATGTTTATTTCGATATCAACTTATGCTTACACTATGGTTGATTATGCTTATTGATATCGATTGATTATGCTTATTGCTTACGCTTACACTATGGTTGATTAAGCTTATTGATATCAATTGATTATGCTTATTGCTCTAACTTTTCTCTGTTCCTCTAATGATTTGTGCTTATATTGGAAAAAATTTTAACATAGGGGGAGCATAGATTAAGGGGGAGCATCATAGGTTGAGGGGGAGCTTAAACCTTAATTCGTTTTAAACCCTCGCATACTTGTGTTTTTCATTTATGTTTGTCATCATCAAAAAGGGGGAGAATGTTTGGTTAAGGTAATTAGCATGTGCATTAGTGATTAATTAATTAGCCGATTAGTGCTAATTAGTGATTTAATCAAATTACCTAACCATGTGCTTAATTGATTTTGATTAATGACAAATTAGGTTTATGAATATTTTAATCCATAACCCAAACCCTTGAATTAAATAACGAAATCAGATTCTTTTAAGATTTGAGGTTAGTGGAATTGATATGTGTGCTAGTGGTATTATTTTAATGGGTTAATGTCTCTCTCATACCTATAGACCAGATTGGATTTCTTACAATTAGTTGACTTATTGATAGGGACGTTATAGACTGGCCTTTCAATATTCATATTTGTCTTTCTTTGGTATTTTCAAAATGGAAAAAGAGAGTGAGAAAGGTACATAAATAAAATAAAAATTAGTACCATATAAATTAGCTGCAGCAAAGCTACTCGAATTACCATTCTATTATTCTATTTTTAAAAATTTATATTTTGCTATTTTAACAACTATTGTTAATGTGTAAATGAGAAAAAATTATTTCCCAATAAATTATGAAAAATTATCTTTTTTGGGCAGAATGCCCTTTATAGGTCCTCAGTTAACCAAAAAGCCTCAATTTCGGTATCAAGTTGCAAAAAATTCAATTTCCCTTCCAAGCTACCACATTCCGTTCGGTTTGGGTACTCATTTATCCAAATCCCCTCCAAATGGCCCAAAGTCAAAATTGGAGCACTATTCACCTAATTTGGCATATGCTGGAGGCTGATGTGGACACGCCACTTGGCTGCTCGCGCCCGGTTGGCGTCCTTGACTGAGGTGGACCAGTGGGAGGATAACACGTGGCATGTTAGAGTCCTAAATAAAAAAATTTTAAAGTATAGGGTGAATATTTTTAATGTATAAATATTTTTGTGTAAAATATAAAAATCCAAAAAAATCATTATACTTGATTAATTTATACCTAAGTAAATAAAATAATTTAACTGATAAATATGCCCTATTTTATTTAATATCAAAAATTATATTTTTTACATTTTAAAAGTATATGTGATATTATTTACCATTTTTTAATTTTTTATTTTTCATCCAACAAATGTATGAAAAAACTAAACTATTTTAAAACTTATCTTCTTTCATCCACCAATATAATTTTAGATGCCCTGAAAAATTAATTATAGACTTAATTCCTAATTATTTTCTTCTCCTCTCTCATTCCGTCCAACACTAATTAATTCCTAATTATTCTATTTATTTAGGTATTAAATTAATCACTAATAATTAATGATAATTAGTCAACTTCCAATTCCTCTTCCTCCTCCTCCTCCTAGATCCTCCACCACTCCCTCATCTCTCGCCCCCTCACCGGAGGAGTAGTGCTAACAACTTCCCCTCTTCTTTTTTCTTTCTTTCTTTTTCATCGATTCTCCTTGTCTTCTTCTCCTCCTTTCTACCGACACCACCACACACCAATTTTCCTCAATTATTTTCCCCCTCACCGGGTCCATCCCTCCTTAATCATCTTCTCCTTCTCTTTCTCTCTCACTCACCGAACCACACACACACCCCATTCTCTCTTCCTCTTCTCCTCCCCACCTCACTGTCCACAATCATCGCGTGGTAAGACGCGCTGACCCCTTCCTCGTCCCTCGTTTGATGTCAGGTTTTGGTTTCCTTGTTAATTTCTCTAATCGGGTCTTGTGGTTTGCTGGGTTGTGGTGGTTGTTTGTTAATCGTTTGTGCTTATGGATGGTGGTGGAATGTTCCGTGGTAGGTCAGATCGGGGCCGGATCCAACAAGAATGACAACATACATGAGAGGGGTTGCCGGGACGGGGAATCAGTAGCAGATTTCGTCGCCCCGACGTCGAAGCACTCGCCGCCACAGGAGAGCAGCAAAAAGGAGCTTTGTCGCTGCCGCAAGCGTCGGTACCGCCCGTGGCCGAGGAGAGGAAGTTTTTTGCCCTGGAGAAGACAACGACAAAACGGGTCTACCCAGATCTGGTTGGATTTCGTGCCTAATCAACCACCTTCATCTCGAACGCCGCTTTAGACGGAAGAGAGACCGTTGGAGAAGAGTGGCCGGAGCCATGAAGACTCTCCTTTTTTGGGGAACATTACAAGAACGGAGCTTTTGGAGGTACATAGTTCTTAAAGGAAAAAAAAAACACATAAAGGTACATAAAAACGAATGGAAAAGGGTTTTTGGTACAGTTGGTACCCAATTTTCTTATGTTGGGTCAATCGTGTACCTACAATTTTTTTCGAGACATTTATGTACCTGGAGTTTTAACGGACAGGTCAGTCATGGGTCTCGGGTAGGGCATGTGCTGACGTGGTTTCTGCCCGGTTTTGGGCTGCTGCCCGTAGCTCAAAACGACGTAGTATCACCACAATACGACGTCGTTTAGTGTCCATGTGGCAGGCATGGGTTCCACCATTCTCCCAGTAGCTTTCTACCCGGTTCTTACCTGATTTGAGAGGTTGAACCGAAGAATTAAATGACCCAAAACATCCTCTTGAGTCCCAATCATAAACCGTATTTCAAATTTTTTGTTACCAGCCAAATTATATATTTTTAAAATATTTATCTGCTAAATTAAATTAAAAAAAAAACACACAATTTTTTTGTCAAAAAAAAAACAAACACAATTGTGATTAACACCTTTCCAATTGGTGATTTAAGGCATTAATGTATTTAATGTATACTGCCCGATTTAAGGCATTAAATACATTAATGTATACTGCCCAAAAAATCTGTATTAATTGTCAACAATAAATCAAAAATATCAACCACTCCCCCAACCTTGCCTACCATATCGTCTTCTCATCTGAAATCACCCAAAAAAAAATTATTCACAACCCACGGCCAGAGTGTCCTCCTCCATCCCAACAAAAATCATCTCCCTTAAATCTCTCCCTCTCTTTCTTTTCTTTCCTTTCTTTTTTTTTTTTCTCTTCATCTCCTTCTCTCCCTCGAACCGCCGTTTCCATCTTCTCTCTCTCTCTCTCTCTCTCTACCACACCGTCACCGTTGCTGCAGGTTGCGAAGAAGACCAAGAAGAGGTCTGGTAGGCTTTGCACGAGACGAATCGAGCGTGGACAAGAGGACTCGACGGAGGCGTTGTCGCCGCCTTCTTCACCGCTTGGTGAGCCTGCCGCCTCCTCCATTCCCTCTTTTCTTCTTCATTCGTTTTGATGTTTGTGGATTAACCCAATTCGGGTTTGTTGTTGGTGTCGGATTATGGTTCGATTGGGGTTCGGTTGTTGATGGAGGATGTGTGTTGTGGGTGATTCTTGACGGCCGGATTGCTAGTGGTCGGGCTCAGATTGCCGGCAACTGTGCAAGGGTTAAGGGAGGGGGGCGATTGTTGAGAAATGGGGGAACTTTTGGGCTGAAGATCCGGTGACTTTTAGGCAGATGAGGGGAGGGTGGTGGTGTTTCGTGGAGGTGGTGGTGGTGGTGTTCTCCTGGGGTTATTGCCATGGTTAATTATTTATTTTCTGTTTTTTTTTTTTTAAAAAAAGTGGTGACTGGTGATAAGGAATATTGTGAAAAGATTATGAAAAAAGGTTGGATTATGAAAAAAGGGTATTTCTAGCTCCATTAAATTAAGATGATGTAATTAATATTATAAAATAATTACCATTCCATAAAAAATCAATAAGAGATTTAGGAATAAAATAGGATCCACTTGTATGTCCATCTTTTTTTTTTGTCGGAAGAAAAATTTCATTAATAATTAACTGGGTATGTCAATCTTTTATCACTTTATAATATATCATGGTCAATAAAAATATCTTAAAATTTAAATATGGAAGGCTTTTTTTTAAAAAAAAATTGGTTATGGATTAAAGTGAAATAAAAAAGTAAATTTATCTATTAAAAAAGCAATTTTTGATTTAAAAAATATCTTTATTTTTATTATTTTATTGGTGCATACTTAATTATGAGTATAGTGCAAGATCAATTTATGAAAATAATAGGGGTAAATGAATTAAAGTGAAAAAAATTCATTTGGTTCGGTTGAACCTCTTAAGGATAAAACTGGGTCGGTAATTGGGTCAGGTATTAAGAAATGGGTGGGATCCACCTTTGCCATGTGGATGTGAAAACTACGTCGTACCGTGGTGAAACGACGTCGTTTTGAGCGACGGACAGCTGCTCAATTTTGGGCAGCCTCCATATCAGCATATACCCTGCCCGAGACCCATGACTGACCTGCCCGCTAAAACTCCAGGTACATAAATGTCTCGGCAAAAAGTTTGGGTACATGATTGTCTCAAACCATAAAATATGGGTACCATCCGTACCAAAAACCCAATGGAAAATGTCAGCCCACGCTAAGCAAGAAAATTTTGTTTAGTTCTTTACAATTTTTTTGAATTTTTTTTACTATTAAAGAATGATAAAATTTGAAAAATCATATTTCTTCTTGAAAAAAGATAATTCATGGAAATGTTAAAAATCACACGTATGAATGGGTTTGGTTGTAAACAATTATTTTATCATATTTTTTTTAAAAAAAATACTATTAAAGAATTAGATAATATTGTTATAAAAAATTTATTAAATGATCATGTAGATCTAATTTTTGAACACTTTTTTAGAAATAATTTTTTAATTTTTAATTTTTATATATTTAAAAAATATGGTAGATAAATAATTTTTTAGTTAATTAATTTTTTAAAATTATTTTTTCCTAATTAATAATCGTCAAAATTTGTGACGAGATGTTGAAAAACAAAAAGGTTGGCTTGACTGTTCAGGGAAGGGATGGGGTAGTTAGTAATCATTAAAATTTTTCAAAATTTTATTATTTTATTTGTTTTTCTAATTCTAAAATATTTTAAAATTTGAGGCCTTATATGCCACATTGTCATTTTCTTACTGGTCCACCTCAGTCAAGAGTGCCAACCGGGCGCGGGCAGCCATATGTCACATCAACATCAGCCTTCAGCACATGCCAAATTGGGTGAATAGTGCCTCAATTTTGACTTTGGGCGATTTGAAGGGAAATCGGATAAATGAGTACCCAAATCGAATGAAATGTGGTAGCTTGAAGGGGAAATTAATTTTTTTGTAACTTGATACCCATACTGAGGTTTTTTGATTAACTGAGGTCCTATAAAGGGCATTCTGCCTTCTTTTTGTTATTATGTGTAAATTTAAAAGATTTATTTTTTTCATAAATTTGATATAATTTTTTTTCTATTTTAACACAAACACAACCCAAACCAAACCCCTAGATTGCTTAAAAATCTTTGTCGAGAAATTTAGTTTTTAAGATACCAAATCTTCAAGCACTTAGTGAGCGTATAGAGTAAAGAGAGAGAGAGAGAGATTGAACACAGATGATTTTAGAGTGGTTCCCCCTCACCAGGTATTCCACTACCTATAGGTTCCTTCCTTTAGGATTTCAAACACTCACTATACTTAGGTTTTTGCGGGATCAACCTTAACCTTTACAAACACAAGCTTTTCTAGGCTAAGCTCAAACCTTTTCAAGTTTTCCACAAGCTAAACTCTAACCTTGCACAAGCTTTTCACAGGCTAAGCTTGAACCTATCCTCAAATCTAATCCTAGACTTAAGTACCCAACAAAACTAAACCAAGCCTTGCTTACAAATTGCCCCTTGAAACAAATTCGCACTGTAAGCAGAAAAATCAGATCAGATACCAATTCTTTTAGCTCAAGTATACACGCAGATTTTGCACAACAGTGTGAACACCCAAATTTGACCCACAAATTTTCCACAAGAATTAGATTCTAAACACGTTTGAACTTAGGGTTAAAGAGATGATTTGATCATAGGAATAAGACACGTCAAGAATTTATTTTAGTGGAAATAATACATTTTAGTATTATGAACCTTTGTATATTGGATTACTAGGATTAATGAGATAATTCATTCTTAGGATAAAATATATAATAAGGTTTATTTACATTGAAGTGTGTTTATTTCAATGCTTGAGCCTTTTATCTATCTTTATTCCAATTTTAATGAGATGATTTATCTTTTGGTTAAGGATGGGTTTACGGGCCCAAGTTAATGAATTCTCCAGAGTTTAATTAGCCCATCAACACATTTCTTGGAGACTAATCTTAGCTCTGATTTTCCACGATAATCAGAGCTAAATCATCATTTATTGAGAAATTATGTTTTTGGTATGATTTTGCTTAAATTGGGTGTCTAATGTGTAATCAATCAGTTATGGAATGATTTAGAGGAGTAGTAATCAAGTAATAGAGTGATTCTGGGTTGATTAGGGGTTGATTACGCGGTTGATTACGCAGTATGATCAAATTAGGGCTGAATTAGGAGGATTGGAGTTCAAAAATGGAAGGAACGGGTGACACGCGAACTGCCGGGCAGTTATCTCGCACAACCGCCAGGTGCTGGCGGACATCCATAACTGACCGCTGGCACTGGCGGTCATGCAGTAGATGACCGCTGGCAGCGACGGTCATAGCTTTCCAGATTCGCCCAAATCTCCAATTTTGTTTCTAATTTCGATCCAACGCGGTTTTGGACCAAATTTTCAGGCATAATCTTCACCATTAAGCAGGTCCACGCCCCTAGGCTTCCCAGAGCACTATAAATAGGAGCCTTCACACACATTTTAAGGGATCGATCACTCATTACGCACAAACCCCCACAAGCTTTGTTTGCTTGGAGAAATCCTACTTCTCCAAGCCTAGAAACATTCCTATAGGCAGAAACTCTGGAGAACTTTCGTGGGAAAGCATCAAGGAAGAAGCCAACAAGATGGTATCAAGAGGAGATCTAGAGGAGGGGGCAATCAAAAGGATTCTAGGAGTCAAGAAGTTGGACAATCCGAGTAGAAGGACCTGATGCGAGCAGTCTCAGAAAACTATCCATATCTCGAGTTCTAAAGATCGAATTACCATGATCTTGGACTCTTTGGAAAGATAAGAAAGAGATCTACGAATTTACTGTTGAAGACCAGAAGCTGAATCGGCTATTGGCATTGTCCAAAATCCAGTGGAAAACGACTCATAGTTTCTGTCCAACAATTGAGCTAAGTGTTCTAACCCTTCCTATTGCGCACTTTATTGATTGCTTCTTGTCGATTATTTGATGATTCTTTTGGTGATTATATGATTGCTGTGATGCCATATCAAGAACTATAAGAGCTTTGAACCCGGTCGCCGGGGTACGTAGGTGGTCTCTAGTGGTGGAGACTCAGGCCCAAATATTTTTATTTTCTCTTTTCGTTTCGTACCTTCTTCTCCTTCCCCTCCAGTTCAATTTTGTTATTTTTATGTGATTTTCTTCCCACACTTGCACACCTGTACAAGGCACACATAATTTCTTCAATTGCACAAGGTTTTGGCCCAACACGGATGGGTGCCTAACACCTTCCCATCCGTGACGAACCCCCGATCCCATGTTTTTTGTTTGCCATGACCATGTAGCCTAATGGAGTCATATGAAGGTTTTTCCCAAATTTTACCCTTAATAATATTTGGGTG
The DNA here is from genome assembly GCA_028386065.3 of Turnera subulata. Classification (NCBI taxonomy): domain Eukaryota; kingdom Viridiplantae; phylum Streptophyta; class Magnoliopsida; order Malpighiales; family Passifloraceae; genus Turnera; species Turnera subulata. Next base: position 9,911 of record JAKUCV010003675.1, read on the forward strand.
ACGACTCCAATGACATGGGATTGATCCGAGAAAGAAGGTGAAAAGGAATAAAATTTGGGTGGCGACTCCAGTTGACTTCAGTTTAATAAAAGCTTCAGTTTGGTGCTGTTATGCATGTCAACTCCTTGGTTGCAAAGTATTACCAAATCTGGAAAGTTTTGACCACCTTGTGGAGTTGAGTGGGAGTTAGGTGGGTTCATCTTCTCAAGTTTAGTTGACATACTCATAGGCGTAGGACTAGATTTGGTTTCTTCTATACCAAATCTTTTAAGCAACTCGCGGATATATTTCACTTGATTTATGAAGATGCCACCATCAAGCTGTTTGACTTGAAATCTCAGAAAGTATGTGAGTTCACCCATCATACTCATCTCAAACTCACTATGCATGAGTTTCTCAAAGTCCTTATAAAGAAGATCGTTAGTAGCACCAAATAAAATATTATCAACATATATTTGCACAATAATCATATCATCTATGCACGTTTTGACAAATAAGGTTGAATCAACTTTGCCTCTCCTAAAACCCTTAGACACAAGATAGGAACTTAGTTTATCATACCATGTTCTAGGAGCTTTCTTTAGTCCATATAATGCCTTTTTAAGTTTGAAAACATAATTTGGATGTTCATGGCATTCAAAACCTGGTGTTTGTTCAACATAGACTTCTTCCATAATAAAGCCATTTAAAAATGCACTTTTAACATCCATTTGATATAATTTAAATGATCTAAATGATGCAAAGGCAAGTAGCAAGCGAATAGATTCTAGCCTAGCAACAGAAGCAAAAATCTCAATCATAATCAATACCCTCTTCTTGATTATAGCCTTGAGCGACAAACCTTGCTTTGTTTCTTACCACGATACCGAATTCATCAAGTTTGTTTCTGAATACCCACTTTGTTCCAATGACAGGGCGTTCAGGTGGTCTAGGTACAAGCTTCCACACGTCACTTTGTTTGAACTGATTCAGTTCCTCTTGCATTGCATTGACACAATATTCATCTTGGATGGCGTCATGTGCGTTCTTGGGCTCAATTTGTGACAAGAATGCAAGGTGTGTGTTCACATTCTGCATGGATGACCTTGGAGTTACTCCTCTGGTCAGATCACCAACAATGGCATCAGTTGAGAGTCCTCTAGGTGCTTTGATAATTTGAGGAGTGCGTTGTGAAGTTGAAGCTCGTGTAATGAGATTTTTTTTTTCCGCAACCAGATCAGGCAAATTGTCATGTTGTTGTTGTGATGCATCACGTGAAACCAATACAGGTAGTTCTTCATCCTTTTCATCAGATGAGATATCTATGTTAATAACCTGTGGTTGAGGATCAAAAGTACCATCTGCATCTTCTTCAACACTTGAATCACACTGGTTAGTTTCATAAAAAAAAACATGTATGGTTTCTTCAACAACCATATTTTTCTTATTGTAGGCACGATAAGCTTTACTGATTGTAGAATATCCAAGGAAAATACCATCAACAGATTTTGCTTCAAACTTATCAAGGTTATCCTTTGTATTCAGAATATAGCATTTAGACCCAAAGACTAGAAAGTAAGAAATATCTGCTTTCTTTCCATACCAATTCTCATAGGGTGTCTTTTCAATTATAGGATGCATAGGGACTCTATTTAAAATGTAGCATGCTGTGTTCACACCCTCTACCTAGAAATATGCTGGTAACTTATGCTCATTAAGCATAGTTCTAGCCATTTCTTGTATGGTTCGATTCTTCCTTTCAACAATCCTATTTTGCTGAGGTGTTCTAGGAGTCGAGAATGTATGTACTATGCCACTTTGTGATGTGGTCAATCCTGCAAGTGCACAGAATCGTCGTGGTACTCAAGGTCGTATCCACAGAGACTAGGCAAGATATTAGATGATTCAATCTAATGGCTAAGAAAATAAATGAAGAGAAATAATATCGGAATTGAAGATTGATAAGAAAGCAAATATTGAATTGAATGCAAAGAGAAGAGAGAGTAGAAATGACAAAAAGGCCTAGATCATTCGGGTGTTCACCCCCCTTCCTTTTCCATGGATCAATGCACCATTTCAATTGAAACCTGCAACCAAACACATGAATTTTGATGGGTAACAACCTATAGTGAAACTATCCGCTCTCGCCAGTCTAGTTTCGTCTCAAAGAGTCACCTAATCACTTTCGTCAATTAGATTACCTCTAGGAGCAAAGACGCTTGTTGTTGCTACTGATTCCACGATAACCTAAACCCTTTCAGCATTTAGTTTAAAGATGATTGATGTTTTTCGGATAATAGACTTCTCCTCTCGGTACTTCACCTATTACCTAGAAGTTGCAATAAAGCTGGCCACTTCCTTAAAGCAAGAAATATGCTCACAACAATCAATCAAAATTACTTTGTGAATGAAATGCAACAAATGGTACATCAAACCATAGCGAATTTAGGGTAGGCTACATCCCTATGATCTAGAATGAGAAATTAGTTCATGAATGAACTTGGAATAACAAATGAAAATGGGAAAGACATGGTTTCCTCACAGCAATCTCAAAAGAAAATGAAAGGAAAACAACTTGAGCAGATTTTTTTGGTTTCAAGGTGTGTGAATGTGTTGCCCCTCCCCCTTCAGCTCTCACCCTTTTATAGTGCTTCTTCACTAGTTGGATAGCTTGGAGATGAAATACTTTAGGGTCCTTTAGCTACCAAATTCGTGCTGGAAAGGGTCTCAATGGTGGAGGCATTGCTGGTGGGGTGGTTGTAATGGATGGGTTGTCACTTGCCTTTCCACCCTAGCATGAATATTCCTTCTCTTTTGCATGTGCTGATGGTTGAGCTTTCTTTCCAGGAAATTATGTTGCTTTCTAGGCTGTTTTATTCTCCTTGAATTCCTTCCAAGTCGTCCAATTTGATTATCCAACAAAGCATGTCCTTTGGCTGCCATGATGCTCTTCTAGAAGGGGTCACATGATTGGCAACATATGACCCGAGACTTGCAAGCACTTTTGGAACCTGTAGACAGCCGAATTAGACCTTGAGATATTCTACAAAGTTGTAGATAATTACTTTATCTTTCTTTTCATATATAGAACTCCAAAATTGGACTTGTGTAGTAGGAGTTATGATGAAAACACCGAGGCAGGGTCGGTGGCCAGTGCAGGATTCCTGCACGACTGGACTGAATTGAATTAATTACTGCTCCTATTCCACAAGGCCAAAAATTATGAACTTTATATCACTGGAAAGATATGGATGTCTACTTTCATCTCCAACTGGTTTCATGTTAATTGGACTTCTGAGGCGTCTGAAATCGGCCAAAGAGTGAACTGTGCTCAAGTTTCTGCCCGGTTTCCAGTTTTGGCCGAAATTGATCGTTCTCGGTAGCGAAGAGGGACGATTTTACAGCTGAAAACATAATTGTTAGTTCAAGCAATTTATTCAACAATAAAACAAAGAAAGATAAGTAAATGTATGATTTTTATTCAAAATAATAATAATAAAGAAGTTTTCATGCCTTTAATACTATGTGAAATATGTGCACATAAAATACCCTCACACCTAAACTTTTGCTTGTCCCCAAGCAAAACAAATCTTAACCATGGTGAAAATGATATGCACTGATTTCTTTTCTCAATTCTGATCCAATGTGACTTGCTTATAATTAACTTGTTCCGTAGACTAAATAGAGACATGTAGATCAAAAGTAAATCAAGGCACTTTACTCAGCTAAGTTTAACAAAGAA
>JAKUCV010003676.1:4753-17530 GCA_028386065.3 Turnera subulata
CGCAGCAATTATCAAACGGGCATCACAATATAAGGAACCAACGAGTACACGCTAACATTCAGCTTATATTTACATAGATTATGTACAATAAGTCGGGGCACTACTAACATCAGTTTTTAGCCAACCCATACAAGTTCATATACACTAAGAGAGACCAAGTCTGGCTATGTACCCATCGCTACAGGACACGCCTCTCGAACCTGCCCACACCAGCTGCTCGATCTCACCTAGCCCTGAAACATGGGTGTGGAAAGAATGGGGGGTGAGTCCACGGCTCAATAAGCAGGTGACATACAAGGCATTAGCAAAGATACAAACAAGCGGCAAATTACATCCAACAACCAACTTCTCAATCACCGTGATCAGCCCACGGGTAAGCTATCGTGGAGTTGTACTTAGCCTACCTGCGGGTCTGGTAGCCTTGCCAACAGGTGTTACTTCTTAGCCTACAGCCCCACGTACGAGGCATATCAGTTTGGCTACCACCACCACACACGGCGCCAAGCACAACACCACCAACATCTCAATTGGCCAAGCAGCCTAGGAGCACTGCAAGGTCCAACATCTCAACATCTCATACCATCTCATGTAATGTCATGATGCAAATGGAATGCATGGAATGCATAGCCCAAATATCGGACTCATCTCAAGCTAAGGCATTATCAACATCTCTATTGCACCATAGGTGCCATCTCAATAGGAAATTAGTTCATCCACCAAGCCAATAAGCATCACAGCCATCACACAAGTATGCAACCAAACTTACACAAAATTAGACCTCACTAGGTCCTTCACCCTCCTTTGATGCACCTTGAGCTTTCGCTCTTGCCCACACATAAAATCACATTAGCATCAAGTATAACAGCACTTGGGCAACAAAGCATCAATTAAGAAACATTCACATATTAGTGCTTAGTCCCTCAGTGCACCCTTTGGCTCGCCAGTAGGCCAGCCAGGGGACCAAGGGTGTACCATCTGGGCCACTAGGTCACCTACGGGTGCCTACTGTGCGATTGGTGCACCAATTGGCCTGCCAATTGCGCACCAATTCATTCAGCTAACACCCCCACACAACCAGAGACCTTCATACAATTTAAACTCATAGAATCCCAACTTTAGACTTCCTACAAAACCGAATTGATGCACTGTCCAAGCCTACAGCACACCTAGCTAACCATTTGGCACCCAAACAAACCAGATTTCCAACCCAGCTCACTTACCACTTCTTTTGTATGCAAGAATCTTGAGAAAACCTTGAGAATGGCTGAGTCCTTCTCTCCTGAGTTTCTCTCACGATTTGGGCACAAATGAGGAGTGAGGTGCTTGTTTGGGGCTGATAAGGCTAAGGCAAGCAGGTGACTCAGCAGCCACTTGCTGCCTCTTGCCCTTCTTCTGCCACCAAGCCAAAGCAGCTCTCCACCTCTTGCTCCCCTTCTGCCACCAGCCAAGCAACTCTCCACCTCAAGCTTTCTTTCTACCAACAAGACCATGCCAACTTGCCCCCTACTTAGTGCATACTTAGCACACCCTAATCTGTGATTAAGGCTAATCGCACTCTAATTAATCCAACCGAGCCAATTAGTGCCAAAGGGTTGCCTACCGAAACCTACACCCGTCCCTCATCAAGTAAACACTTTGGACATGTTATACAGGTTATTACACTTTGGGTCTTGGCTTGATATGATTTAGTAGATTCCTCTGTCGTGTTGCTTGTGTTGGTTTCCTCTGATATGTTGTTTGAGTTGGATTCCTCTATCGTGAAGTATGTGTTAGTTGTTATGGCAGTATCCTTGTGATGTGATTGTATGTGTTTATTGTTGTGATTGTTGTGTTTATTTCGAAAGTATTGCGGTTGAATATATCACTGTTTATCTTTCGTCGGTGAGCGCTTCGGACTCACCCCTCGCCTGCGGGGTTTCATCCCGTAGGATGAGTTGTTTGTAGTACAGGAACGTACCGGGTAAGCTGAAGCGTACCCTCGGACAGGACTCGGATCCATTAGTTGAATTGGGCTTTGCATATGATGTCATGTGAGTTAAGAGTCTTCCGTTGTGCATATTGTTAAATCTTCTGCTGTGTATATGTTGTATTTGGGCCATTGGGCCAGTTGGTTGTTGTTGATGTCCCCGGGGTTCGGGTGACGAGTTCTATGTTGGGCCGAATGGCCGGTTTACAGTTTTGATATTGGGCCGTTGGCCAGTTTATTGTTTTATACGCAGTCCGTCGGGCTTTGTTGGGATGGGTTGTCACAGTTCCGGCACGTGTTTACTGTGTACGGTAAATACGGGTCGGGGCGTCTCATTTTGGTAGCGGAGCGGGCGTTAGGTCTTGTCGGGCAGTCTATGTGTGTTGTTGTCTTGTTTGCAAAGTTCGCTCCAGTAGTTTAATATTTTACATCATTTAGTTAGTGCATTATGGATCCAGTCGAGGGACGTCAGCTGCCACGGAACATACACATAAGAGGTAATGATGCCATAATATGCGAAATTGCAAATATTATTAATAATACTGATATTTTGATACAAAGGGGAATATTAATATATTGATTGCAAACAGAAATATTACATTGATAATTTATATATAAAAAAAAGAAATAATACATTGATTTTTTGATAATTTATAAAAAGAAAAATACATTTAACGGTTTGCAACGACGTTGACACGGAAGCTGTTTGCGTCACTGTTGACGTTGACCGTGACTCTGTCACTCCAAGAGAACCACATGCCGCCTCCGTCTCTCTGGCCAGGAATCTCGAACCGGTTAGCTTGAGGGAATCGGAGTGGAATCAGACCGTGATCGTCTCGTGGTTGCCACTGCGTCTCTGTCAGAAGAACCATGTTCGGTTTATACTGGTTCTTCAAGTCCCTCAGGGTGCGTGAGAACTCTTGTGCACGTCTTGCCACTCCTCTGCAGTTCCACACCAGTAGCCATACCTTTGGCGAGGTTGGAGGTAGCCGAGTCATTCTGGGTATGCTCTAAGCTGTCATTGAGAGCTGGTAGTAAGCGCCTTGCTCCACAGTCTGGCAAGTGGACTCCAGGTTGAACTCTTGATGCCTATCCGAGATGAAGAACATCACGGAGTTGGCTGATCCGTAGTAGGATGTCCTCAGAGTGCCGCGATCCTCTAGGAAGAACACCTCTTCCATTGGAGTGACGAAGAACCGTGACGAGTAGAGCTCGTCGACAAAGACTAGTCGTGGCATTCTGCCGAGCTCGTTCGGTAGCTCTTCAGCACGTTCGTTGACCATGCTGTAAGCCAGTCGGTTCCTTCTGCCAAGATTGGCATCTTCGACAAAAAACACCGACGAGGGAGCAGGCATCTTGATTGGAACGTGTGGGATTCTGTTTTTGGAACGTTGCGTTTTTGTTTTTCAGAATGGTTTTGTTGCTTTAATGCTTTTGATAATTTACACATCACCGCTCCTTCTTTTATACTCTTATGGGGAGCGTGATTACCGTTTTTTTTATTTTCAAGATCTTGCCTTTTGAATTTTACCGTTGCTTTATTTAATGCTTTGTTACTTTACGCATTTTCGGCTACTAAGCCAGTGTTTTATAGCTCTTTTCTGACTCACGATTTCTTACGCCCTGGCTACCTTGGCGTTTCTTTTGATGGTGTGTCATTATTTTCTTGCATCTTTTATCACAAGCATCCGTGACCGTTGAGGTTAGACGGATGGGGCCGTATCTCGAGTAGAGCGCATGTGCGACAAGCTCACAGCTGTTCGGACATCGTGGAGAGATACGAGCTTTGACAGACGTTTTTGGCCCATGCGGAAATGGTGAACAAGGGGGTAACGTGTCTTTCGAGGGACACAGGACGTTCCCGTGAACATCGCCTTGCCAGTTAACGGATGTCTTCTTCACGAGGTTAACCGACATCACCGTTAGTTGTACGGTACGTTTCGTGATTCGAGGATGTTCACGTCCGATACGAACACCGTTCATGGAAACATGTTTTGTTTTAATTTCTTTCTGTTTTGATTTTGTTAACTGAGTTTTAATTTTTGATTCCTTTATATTTGATTTTATAATCTTATGGTTGATTTTTAATCTGCCTTGACATGTTTTGTTTTCCTATCTAACACAAGATTTCTTAACACAAGAGAATTTTGATTTAAAAAGGAAATTTATTTTATTTATTTCATAAAGGTGTTACAACAGAGAAGCAGTGCTCTAAGGAGCTACTTGCTTCTCATGGTCTTTTACAAGCTGTTGAACGTTCCTTAAGTGCGGGAACAGCTCCGCGCACGCCAGTTCAATTTGTGCCACCGCCGAGCTGATCTTCCTCAGGGGGACGTTTAGCTGCGTCAACTTCTGTTGCGGAGTGCTGCTTTCAGCTACCGCCTTGCCTTTCTTGTCCTCAGCTTTCTTGCCGGCACGCTTCTTCCGTCGCTTTGGGGAGACCACCATGTGCTCCTCCAGGCCGATGATGTTGGTCTTGAACCGTTTCTTTGGAGGCTCTTCATCGGAGCTTGTCGGGAAAGCAGTGCCGCCGATGTAGCTGTTGTTCTCGGAGTCTGAGGTCGTTCGAGAACGAAGTGGAGAGTCCATGGCTGAAAGTGAATGTCTCAGCTGTGAGGTTTGGTATTTATAAGCGGATGAGATGTCGCTTAAGGGTATAAGCGGTATCTCATGTTGAGTTTGGACACCTGGCAGAGTGTGCCAGAAGCTTATCGTGGTAGGACCCACGGATAAGACGGAATTTCGGATAATTGTTTGACTGTTACGGATATTGTGATTGTTGTCGGTAGACAGTGTTGTGATTAGATTATTGGAATAAACTATTGACTGTGAATAATTGAGAAATGGAAATTGGAAATTGGAATTGATATGACATGATGATATATGTGGGAAGTAGTGGTACGACCCGATGGTTTGAAGATTAATTCTGGGATGCTATGGTCGGTTACTTGGTTTGGTTACTTGATTCGGTTGGCATGTTGTTGCCTGTGGTTAGGGTATACCAAATACCCAGTGGTTTGGATATACCAAAATATCCGGGGTTTTGAGATTGGATTGGTTGTTGACCTAGCATCCAGAATTAATTGATAACCTGGCACGACCCTAGCTTGTCCAGTGACGGGCTTGGAAGATAAAATTGGTATTAAGATAATTAATAAGTATTCTTTGGGTCTTGGCTTGATATGATTTAGTAGATTCCTCTGTCGTGTTGCTTGTGTTGGTTTCCTCTGATGTGTTGTTTGAGTTGGATTCCTCTGTCGTGAAGTATGTGTTAGTTGTTATGGCAGTATCCTTGTGATGTGATTGTATGTGTTTATTGTTGTGATTGTTGTGTTTATTTCGAAAGTATTGCGGTTGAATATATCACTGTTTATCTTTCGTCGGTGAGCGCTTCAGACTCACCCCTCGCCTGCGGGGTTTCATCCCGTAGGATGAGTTGTTTGTAGTGCAGGAACGTACCGGGCAAGCTGAAGCGTACCCTCGGACAGGACTCGGATCCATTAGTTGAATTGGGCTTTGCATATGTTGTCATGTGAGTTAAGAGTCTTCCGCTGTGCATATTGTTAAATCTTCTGCTGTGTATATGTTGTATTTGGGCCATTGGGCCAGTTGGTTGTTGTTGATGTCCCTGGGGTTCTAGTGACGAGTTCTATGTTGCGCCGAAGGGCCGGTTTACAGTTTTGATATTGGGCCGTTGGCCAGTTTATTGTTTTATACGCAGTCCGTCGGGCTTTGTTGGGTTGGGTTGTCACAGTTCCGGCACGTGTTTACTGTGTACGGTAAATACGGGTCGGGGCGTCTCATTCTGTTATTTTTAAATTTTTATTTTAGGACTCAATTATGTATGTTTAAATTATAAAATTAATTATATTAAAAATTTTCTTATCTATTTTCCTAATTTATATTCTATTTTTAGTATTAAAGTTTTTATTCATAATAATAGATTTTTTATTTATTTTTATGTTTTTTATTTTAAAAATGACTCATTTTATGTTTTTTATTTTTTGTTTATTATTAATTAATTCTTATAATTTTTTATTATGTGTTTAGTATTTTTTGTTTTAGGGGTCAATTATGTAGGCCCAAGCATGGATCAATAAATGACGCAGGTATAAATTTACAAAATTTATTATTATTTATATTACTATTCAGTGTTTTATTTTATTTCATTTCTAATTTTTTTCTAATTTCTATTTTATTGTTCTCTCTTCATAATAATATTTTTTTAGTTTTTTCCTGATTTTTATTTTTATAAATTACCCTTTTATTTTTTATTTTTTATTATTAATTAATTATTTTAATTTTTTATCGTTTAATATTTTTTTTTGTTTTGGGACTCACTGATATATGTTTAAATATAAAAAATTAAGTATTATTTGTATGATTATTAAACAGTTTATTTTATTTATTTTCCTTATTTATATTCTATTTTCTAATTTAATTTTTTTCTACATAATAATATTTTTTATTTATTTTCCTGATTCATATTTCTTTAAAATTAGTCTCTTAAGTCTTTTGTACTTTTTGTTGTCCTTCTGTAACGACTCAGGTAAAATTTTTGTGATTTTTACCAAGCTATTTTGACTTTTACCGTGGTTAATAAAATTTTTATCGCGGTCAAACAAGAATTTTATCAATCGAGTCAATTTTCATTATTTTTACTATTATCTTAGTTGCTCTCAAAATTTTTATTATTGTTGTTACCATTATTCTTATTATTTTCTAATCAACATTAATAGTATTATTATTATTATTACCGTTGTTAATATTATTTTCCTAATCAACAAAAATAATAAAAACACTTACAAATATTTTGGCCGGATATGTAAGTTACACATATATTACTAATTATAATTTAAAAAGAAATTTAAATGTCGTAATTTTATGAATTCTATCGGACCGAATTTTACCGAGGGTTTTCCGGGAATAACCGAGCCTCGGAATTTAATTCCGAGGGTTACTCTGGATTTCCGAGCCTCTTTTACAACTAACCGAGCCTCGGTTTTTAATTCCGAGACTTGGACGACGCTCAGGGGTATTAATTGGATTTTTCGAGCCCAAGTTGTATTTTCGGACTCGGGACGGAAATCCGGACCGGCCAATCGTGGCTTCCTCGTTGCAGCTCCTCACGATCTGCCGCCGTCGCAGCTCGACTGCTACACCGAGCGGTGACACGCCGCTGCTGCCGAGCCGCCCCTGCACTCTCTCCCTTCCTCCTCGCTGAAGCCACCCTACGTCGTCGCCTCGCCCCCGATCTGCTGCACGTCGACGCCGTTCTCGTGGATGTGTGGGTAAGAACACGTCGCGTCCCTTACTCCTCCTTCCTTCACAGTTTCTTTCTCTTTCTTTACCCGGATTTCTGTGAGTTTGGACTAATTGATTTTGATTGCTATGGGAGTGGACGATGGTGTCTCGTCGATTGTCGGTTGTGGTTAAAGGTGTTCTCCAGTGAGGCTTTGGCTGTGGGTGGTGGATGGTCGTTGGTGGGGTTTGTGTTGTTGACGACGGCGAGCTTCAAAGGGCAGTGGAGTTGCTGCCCTCGGGACTTCTGAGTTGATGATGGATCGCGAACCGGAGTTTAGGGGATGTTCTGTTGCGTGAACAGTACCAGCCGGAATCCAGCGAAATTCCGACAGTCTCGAGAATTTTTCGGCGAGCTCGGAAATGGACTGTGGGTAAAACCCGAGCCTCGGACTATTCATGCATCTTTATCGGACTTGAACGATATTAACGAACCCGAACGATAACGGACCCGGACATTAAAACCATAAATAATGAAAAGATTAATTAAGTTAATTAATATTAACCAATGTTTTATTTTATGCAATTTAATTTATGCTTTTATGCTTTTATTTAATTATGTTTTTATTTGATTTTAAGCATTTATTTATTTTATGCTCCTATTTTCCATTGGGCTATTTAAAAGGGCCCATAGTATCCTAATTTCCGTTTTAATTTTATTTACGTTTTACCTGGGCTCGTAAAAGGCCCATTGAATTTAATTTCTGATTTTATTTATTTTAATTGGGCTAATTATAATAAAAGGCCCATATTGTTTAATTTAATTAAGTCTTTTATTTAATCAATTCGAATTTGTTTTTATTATTCCCTCTGATGGACTAAACGCAAGTGAAGGTCCCCTGGGCTTAATTTCTTAATTATGCTTTAATTTATTATTATTACGTTTCAAATATGTTTAATTTCCGTCCTTCTGGGCTAAATAATAATAGGCCCATATCCTATTTCATTTACCAATTTTATTCTTATATATATAACCTATACAAAAATTATTTTAAGGCTAAATTATATTTTATTATCAGAAATACTTTATTGACGGTAATATTATTTTGAAATATAAATTATTAACAGTTATATTATTTTCGTCCAATGATCTTGTTATATATAAAATCTAACTACTTAGTATATACAAGTTTTGAATTATTATATTATTAAGTAACCGTTGTATTTCACAACGAGCTATGGTATCGTTATTATTTTTATTCTATCTATAATTCTCAGATATATATGTATAAATACTAGAACAATGTTTTACACCATATATAGCATATATTAAATTCTTTCGGATAGTAATATTTCCTATTTGATGGTTTATTATCAAATATAATATTCAAATATCATTTCCGCGTATTTATCGTTTTCACTATTTTATAATCATTGGCTACTAAACAAATACATATTTATTACTATTTTAACCGAGTATAAGTACTTTATGGAATATTATATACTTAGTAATATGATTTCTTATATATGATTCAAAAAAACGTATTTATATGTATGTATTTTCTTATCATAAGCGACCTAAGGGCCGGGATATCGGCTTAGACGCTCGGTTTCGGTTTTTTATTTAAATCAAGTACACTTGATATAATCGCTGGATTAAATTAATTTCCACCAATTTGGTTGAACTGCTTGGTAATAAGATAATTATGGAGATAATGAAATGAACAGATAAGCCGTATAATAACTGTTAAACCGGTATCATGCATAATCATCTTGTTGGTGCATTATAAGTGATTGTGTTGCCATATATGTATATAGGGACATTGAGGTTTGATCGGATAGCAGTTTCAGAGACACATCAGGTGAGGATGGATAACCCTGGATATGTGCCCGTAATACTGTGTATGTTTTGTTGTTTGATTGAACTGCTGAGATGATTATTGTTGGCTGTTTGACTGTTATGATGTTGTTGCTGTTGTTGGTAAGCTGTGTTATTGATTTGTGAAATCTGTGCTGTGATTAATGTTGAACTGTTAATTGTGAATAATTAGTGATATGAGGTTGTTGACTGGATGAGTCTATGGATTAATCTGAGATAATAGGAAATTGGAAAACTGATGAAAGAGTAATGGAATTGGACTGAATTTGAGATGATGATATAATTATCACGTGGAAAGTAGTGGTACGACTAGATGGTTAGAGGCTAGTTCTGTGGTGTCATGGCCGGTTTGGTTTGGATATTGGGGATGTTGATCCCGGATGATTTGGATATTGGGATGTTGAACCCAGATTGGTTGTTATTGGGATGTTGATCCCGGATTGTGTTTTGGCCTGGCATCCGGAAATAGTTAATAACCAGGTACGACCCTAGCTTGTCCAGTGATAGGGGCCCGGAAGATAAAATTGGTAATAATAATAAATTTTCTTTTGGTCTTGGCTCAGTTGTGTTTTGGTAGAGTCTTTGTGTTGTGCTTGTCTGTGTGTACTTCGAAAGTATTAGGGTTGACTGCATATCTCTGTTTATCCTTCGTCGGTGAGCACTTCGGACTCACCCCTCGCCTGCGGCGTTTCATCCCGTAGGAAGAGTTGTTTGTGGTACACGAACGTACGGGGCAGGCTGCAGTGTACCCTCGGGCAGGACTCGGATCCATTTGTTGCATCGGGCTTTGCATATTTTGGCATTGAGTTATAAATGCTTCCGATGTGCTGTTGTTATTGACATTCCCGAAGTCGGGTGTTATGATATTGATATTGGGCCGGATTTCTTGATGTATTTACTGTTTGTGCCACGTGTCGGCACTGTTGCTCGGTAAATACTGTATGTAGGGTAAATTTGGGTCGGGGTGTTTCACCTTCACTAATACTTTTGACTTTTACTTCTGTTGTTTAATATTTTTGTTGTTTTTTGGCTCAATGATCCATGTTTAACTTTGCAAAATTAATTATTTTTTATATTATTATTTATTAGGTTAGAATTTATTTTTCTGATCTATATTATATTTTTCTGTTTTAATTTTTTTATAATAATATTTTCTATTCATTTACTGATTTATGTTTTAAAAATTTGAAACGCCCCGATCCGTATTTACCGTACACAGTAAATACAAGCCGGAACTGTGACAACCCGACCCAACAAAGCCCAAGCATACAGTGTGGACAACATAAACTCGGCCCAACGGCCCAAAATAATAAACATCGTAAATACAATACCGGCCCAATGGCCCAATAATAGCGAAAACATTGCACAGCGGAAGACTTAACAAAACTCACATAGACACTGTATGCGACAATGCAAACTATGGATCCGAGCCCTGTCCAAGGGATAACGCAGCAACCTGTCTGGAATGCACCCAACCTGTACATGAAACAACTTATCCTACGGGATGAAAGCCCGCAGGTGAGGGGTGAGTCCGAAGTGCTCACCGACGAAGGATAAACAAAGATATATAATCAACTGTAACACTTTCGAGGTAAGCACAAACAATCACGACACTAAGCACAAGCAACCACAACACAAGAAAATCTACTATAAACAACTATGCCATAACCAAAAGAATGCTTATTATTGATATTACCAATTTTATCTTCCGGCTCCGTCTGTAACAGCCCGGGTAAAAATTTGGATTTTTACCGGGACTGTAGAAATTGTCTTACCGTGATTTACTGTTGAATTAATCTTGGGTAATTAATTTACGGTAAACCGGGAGTCGTGTTTCAAAACCGAGAGTCTTCCCGCGCTCGGGAGTATTTTCCTAACTAACCGAGCCTCGGTTTTCAGTTCCGAGAGTTGGACGATGCTCAGGAGGATTAAATGGATTTTTCGAGCCCAAGTCACATTTTTTGACTCGGGACGGGAAACTACGGTTTTGCCCCCGCCCCTCTTCCTTTTCTTCTTTTCTTTTTCTCTTTTTCTTTCTTTTTCTTTCTCTCTTCTTTTTTTTCTCCCTGTCGTCTTTCTCCTTCAACCCGTGACGATCGCCGCCCCACCACCACCCTTGCCGCGACCCCTTCCACCTCTTCTCATTCTCCGGCCATCTCAACACCACCGCCGCCGTGAACCACACCCCCTGCCGACGCCTCCACGCACGCAAGCAAGCCACCACCACCACCTCTTCTTCCTCATCACCTCGCCGCTCCTCCTTCCTCTCTTCCTCCTCCCGTCGCGACTGCAAGTCGCCTCTGCTCCGTGGAAGACGAGCCGACGAAGATGCCGCCCGAGCCACTCTCCTCCTCGCGCCAACCTCTTCCTCCCTTCCTCCACCTGCACTGCCGCCACGACCGCCGCCGAGTTCATCACCTCCTCGCCGTTGGTGACCATCCGCCGCCCTGCTCCCGTGCCACCGTGCTTCCGCCCGCGCCTAACGCTGCTCGTCCGTCCGCGGCTCACGCTGCACCATCCACAAGGTGAGCACAGTGCACCAAGGTTGAAGAAGACGATGCATGGGCTGTTTAATTTCATGCATGTTGGGTTAATGGGTTTTGTTGGGTTTTGGGCTTAGGGCATAGGTTATGGGCTGGGAGGTTAATGGTTTGGGTAGGTATGGGCTGTGAGTTGGGTTTAGTGGGTTTAGTTTGGGTTGTTATGGAATTGGGCTTTAGACTTAGGTGTTTATGGTGGGCTTGGGTTTGGGTCTTGGCATGATGGGCTCCGCCTTGGGCTTGGCTTGGACTCGGCCCAGTCCCTTTAATTTAATTAAAAAAACTATAATTATATATATATGTATTTACTAATATTCTGGTAATTAATTTTAAAAAAAATTACATAGTTATTTTGAGAAAATTATGGACGATTGTATTCTGTAATTTTTATTAAAATATAGATATATTTACTTTGATAAATAATTAAGTTATGTTTTGGAAAACTATTGTTATTTGGAAAATATATATATATATGCCTTGGAAATAATTTTTGAAAATTTAATATGTAAATAATTTCGTCTGGAAAATTACTATTGTGGTGTATGTACATAAATATGTATTCTGTAAATTAAAATTAATTATATTTTTTGTTGGAAAAATAAATTGTATATATATTTGGGAAAAGATAAATACTATAAATATTTTTTAGAAATTATAAATAGGTTATTATTTTTCTGGAAAAATTATATAGATTATAATTTTGGAAATTATAATTATTTTATGAAAATATTTTGAAAAGAGTTTTAATTAAAGTATGGTACCGAAATTATATTCGGATATACGTACGGTAAATATTTTCGGTAAAGGGAATTAAATAACGGATAGAACCGGGATGGGTTATTATGCAGTT
Organism: Turnera subulata; assembly: GCA_028386065.3. NCBI lineage: Eukaryota > Viridiplantae > Streptophyta > Magnoliopsida > Malpighiales > Passifloraceae > Turnera > Turnera subulata. Next base: position 17,230 of record JAKUCV010003676.1, read on the forward strand.
TGGCATCATAGAGTACCGAATATGTGCATTTATGTGTATGCATTGTTTTGTTGTATAGGTTATGATACCGAGCAGTTCCTGTGGAACCGGCTTTGGACCGATCGATGTTTCCAGAGTTGAGTAATCGGCTAAGGTGAGGTTAAGTAAATATTTATTTACATCCCGTGATATCAAGTTGTTGTTTGCTTACTGTGCTCGATGTTGCTGGTATGATAATTTGTGGCTGTGTATGATTTGTTTTGAGATGATTTTGATCGATAATTGTTGCCGTTGATGTTGTTGAAATTATTGTTGCTGTTGA
>JAKUCV010003677.1:0-23468 GCA_028386065.3 Turnera subulata
GCAGCGGCACAAACTGCCTCCCAAGTCTTGTGCCCTCCACCAGCCACAGCCATCGCTATCTCAGTACGTAAGCCGTTAACAAACCGCCTACACTTGGTCAACTCATCGGGCACAAACTCCCTAGCATGAGAGAGAAGGATGCTATACCGGATCCTGAAAGCTGATACAGTCTCATCTAGTCCCTGCTTTGCCTCAAGAAGCTGCTTCTTCTGCTCCTCCAGAAAACCAACAGTAAGAAACTCCTTGTAGAATCTCTCCTTGAAATCCTCCCAAGGCATCTCCACAGGCTTCGATAGATTGGCCACAAGATCCTGCCACCATGACAATGCATACCCTGTGAACTTGTGTGCAGCTAATCGAGCCCTCTGCTCAGGTGCACAGGTGAACTTCTCCAGCACATTCTCCACCTGGCGAAACCAATCATCAAACTCCTTGACTTTGCCCTCTTCACTTGAGAATTCCTTCACAGCAGACTTATCCACATGTTTGTATCCACTCTCCATACCACTTGCTGCAGCAGGAGCTACTGGCTGGGCACCCTGCTGCTGCTGCTGAAATTGTTGGAACTGCTGCCACTGCAGAAAAGCCTGATACTGCTGGAACGCTGGGTTCACAACAGGTGGTACAGCATTCTGTCCTCCACCACCTGCAACATTATTCTCTACTGCAATATTGTTCCCCTGACCAACGGGAACCTGCATCACTGACACTTTGTCGGAGACATGAGTAGCGGCATCATCTTCAGCATTGTGCTGTCCCTCGTGATCCATATCGACGCCTATATGAATGCAAATGAGTCAAAAACACTTTTTAAGTCATAAATCCGGAAACTGGCTTAAACACAGAAATCACTTTGAAAACACAGTTTAAAACACTTTTAAAATCAAGGATCTGAAGCCTGCTCCGCTACCAAGCTGAAACACCCGTGTCCCAATTTTACAAATGAAATACTTAAATAAAGGAAATTACCACAATACCCTGAAACCCCGGGACACGAAATCCAATATCCACAATACCAAAATTCTTAATAAAAAGAGATGTCATAACAAACATAGTCAAACCGGCTTAGCAAACCTCAAATCAAACCCGGCATCCTGCCGATACATCATCTATGGTAAACCCCGGCAATCCGCCGATAAAATAACCCAAAATCAATAGAGACATCTCAATAAAATCCAATGCAGCGGAAGAACAAACAGAGTAAAAATAAAAGAAACAAAACGACATGCATGCGACTCTATGGATCCAACCGGGAGATCAAGCACAGCTACCTGCTGAGATAACCACGTCCGTACTCTGGAAGGATGGAAAGTGACTGCACGCTATCTAAAGTCTGAAAAACAACGTTGGCGATTATGTGAGTCGCCTACTCAGTGAGCAATATAAGTCTAATTATGAGAGTGTGCAGATCAAGTCCAAAAGGAAAGAAGAGCAACAAGACAAGCATGCAAACATACAACAACCAGTACTAACATGCCAACACAATCAAGCAAACAGTTCATTATTCTCCATCTGTTGTGTGTTAAGTTTTCTTATTATGATTTATTATTCAGGGCCCCCTACTGTGTGCGTCGAGCTCGGTCCCGTCTCATGAGACAACCAGGCATAAGCCTAAATACAACCAGGCACGAAGCCCAACATATCCATAGAGAGAGAGAGAGAGACAGAGAGAAAGAGGGAGGTAGAAAGGGGGAGGTAGAAGGAGGGAGGTAGAACCGGTCATTACAGACCCACATGCAAATCCGCATAACACTTGCTATTCCGCAAGCAAACCCGAGGGGTATCACTTCCCGCTCGAAACAACCGGTCATCAGCACACAGTAGCCTAACTTCTACTGCACATTATCTTAATTCACAAGTTATGAGTTTAGGTGTGCCAAGAGATTGTGATTTAACAGGGTTGTGTGATAAAACAGCTCAATCAGATAACCGGGTCTCCGACCCACAATACATCACACCAAACACCCAGAATCACACCACATGTTATAATCCATAACTAATCCAATCATCCAGCTCATAAGCAAAAAGTACACTTAGGCACACAATACAGATTACAGCATGTTAGCAAACAAGCATGCAACTCAAACAAACCAATCCAACGAGCTCATGCATACAAACATAAAAAGACATATAAAGTCACCTCAACGACGATTGTCCTGTGGAGCTTTTCCCAAAACAGATCCTCCAGCTCCCGAGGTGTTACCCGTGCCTGAATACCGGCACACACAACAAATTACAAACAATCACAATATAAACGTGCATGCATGTAACTAAAATGCTCAGCTGAGTAAAACCCGTCCCTAGTTAGCCAATACGAAATTCCCGGGTCTAAACCCGACTTAATGTTCTCTCACCAAAACTCCGAGTATCGGGACCTAAGGTTCACCGGGCTTAAGCCCAACTAAGTCCAAAAGTAGCTCCCGGGCCTATGGCCCACCCATTATGTCCTTTTCGAGTTTACGGCCTAAAGCCCATTCTAAGACCAAATTCAATTTCTGGGCCTAAGGCCCATTTCTTAAGTCCTTAGTTATCCAAGTATAGGATTGGGCTCAAAGCCCGTCACTTAAGTCCAAGGTCAGTTCGATCCCAACGATTCCCGGCCTAAGGTTCTACCCGTGTCGGTAATTACCGGCCTCATACTACTCACACTCTCGGTTTCCACTAATCACAATTAAATACATAACCCAATTCCGAATTATAAGTACATGCCGGATATAGATTTAAAATACACCATATATACCATGGAATGCCGAAACAACGACCCGAGCCTTCGCTGGAATATTCCCGAGCCTCGCCGGAAAATCCCCGAGCCTTCGCCGGAAAATTCCCGAGCCTTCGCCGGATTCCGGTGACCTCGCCGGAACTCCACCAACAACCACAAGAATCTGACTCGGCAAATCTGCCATTAACCAAACAGCCATAACCATTCACATCCAACTCACATACAACCCAAAAAGGCAACATCAATGAATTGCTAGGTGAGGGTCTTACCCGGAACAACAATCAATTCTGCCCGGAATTCCGTCCCAGCCGATCCGTAGCCCCAAGCCCCTGCCGAAACTCGCTGCCAGCACCGAATCCTACAGCTCCACACCCGAGAACACCTCCTAGTGGACTGCCGGACCCGACGAACGACTCAAATCCCGAGCCCCCTCCGGTGAAGAAGCCTCTGCTTTAAGAACGACGTCCACACCGCCACACCAACAACACCATACACGCCCACGACAACCACCAAAAGCCATGAACCCACCACCGTCCGACCACCCAAAGCCAACAACAAACAACCCACAACAAACCGTCAACACGAAGAAACTCAAGAGAAAACGAGAAGCGAAAAGGAAGAGGGGAAAAGCCGGCTTACCCGACTTGGTCGACGGCAGCGATGGGGTCGGGACCACTTCAGGCTTCACCTCGCGATCCAGACTCCACGGTTGCTCGAAGTGACGAGACGGCTTGCAGCGAGGCCGTCGCGACGAACCAAAGAACGAGCACGGTAGCGGCGGCGTTCGTTTTGGAAGGCGACGACAAGGAGGTTGTGGCGGCGCTCTGCTCCAAGTCGAGGATAGTTTTTGAGAAGGAAGGAAAGAGGGTGACGGCACCGGAGAGGGAGAAGGGAGAGAGAAAAGAGAGAGGGAGAGTGAGAGAAGGAAGGGGGGTCGGCTGCGGCGGGTTTGGAGGAAAAGAGTGGAAGAAGAGAAAAAGAAAGAATAGAAAAGAAAGAAGAAAGGAGAAGGGAAAAGAGATTTTAGGGCTTGGTTAGCCCGAGCTCAAAACGACGCCGTTTTGAGCTTGGGCATGGTCAACCCGCCCAAGTCAAACCCTGTTGTTTTTTTTAAAAAAACATTTTCCAAAACGACGTAGTTTCGGGGAAACTACTTCAAAATTTAATTCTCAACCCCGAAACCCGATTAAACTCCAACGAAAGCCGAACCCGTCATACCATCGACTTAATTCCCATATAAGCAAGGTAAAATAATTTGTTTCCTTGTCCAAAAATCCGGACATTCCTCAAGGGTAAAATTGGAATAAAAGTTTCGAAAATTCTGAAAAATCAAATTATGAAAATTCGGGGCGTTACAGGGGTGGTGGGGGACGGCGCGAGGCGGTGCTGCTCCAGGAGGAAAAAAAGAGAGAATGAGAGAGTGAAGGGTTTTTTTTTAAGGTTTGGAGTTGGACTTTGGACTCTGAGAGGAGAATGGGCTGCCTGGTGGTGGCTAGTTTTTTATGTGGGCTTTGTCGGTACGGCCTATGCCGATAACCGACGATATGACCACTATTTAATCGAGTGGAGCCAACGGTGTTATTGGTACGGTTGGGTCGGAAGGGGTGGCGCTAAAATGCCATGAATTTTGAGCCGATACCGTCGATATCGGCTCGGTTGGTTCCGCTCGGTAATTATGCTCTCCCCTATCTCGGCATATCATTAGGTGACATCATTATATGGACCTAAAGAAGAATCTGACGCCCTATGAGACCCAAAACACACGGATCCGGCCGAAATTTGACCCATCCTCCATTGGAATGGTTTTTTTCAATTCCAAACACCCCTAGCCCACCAAACACTCCCCTCCCTCAGCCATTAAAAATTTAAAACACAATAACAGGTTATTCTCGATAGAAACTAAAATTTTCCCATTGAAAAACTTAAAAAAAGAAAAAGCTCCCCTCTATTAGGCAATAATAACCCATCTGGTGGTAGTCATGCTGAGTCGTCACATTATAGGAGGGAGAAAAGAGGGATGGAGATATCCGAGGTGATGCTCAAGTTTTCTTTTTTTTTTTTTTTCGAAAGGTGATGCTCAAGTTGAATGGTCGTTGTGTGCAGAAGCGAATCCAAATGAAAATGTCCAAATCTAGTTGGACTGAGGGCGAATGTGCCTAAACGCGAACACTTGGTGTCACTCGGGTGAGTTGGTGGGCTAACCGGGGCGGTAAACTCGCCAGTTTGGATTTCACGAAGTGGCTCGACAATGGCAAAATCAATTTGAATGAAGAGTTTATGTCGTTTTTTAAAAAAAAAAAATATGAGAAGGATTTATGCCATGTTATCAGACAGAAAATATAATATTGGGCATGCAGAATTTAATTCATATTCATGACCAATAATTTGTATTCTGCATAAATGAGGAAGTTTACTCGTATTATTGTTGATATTTGGGACATAACCCCTTCATTACAGAGTGGTCGCAGGTTTCTTCTCAGTTTCCTTCTCCAATAAACTTTGGAAAATAAAAGCAAAATCAATATGGATATTTCTAGATTTTGAAGTAGATGTATTCTTTGTTGGTTTTGTAGGTTCTAGGTTGATATGTGAGTGAGAAGTTGCTCATATTGCTGAATATATTTCATCTCAAGCTAGCAAGGTTGGGTTGTGAGTTTAGAGGTCTAATCGTGGTCCAATTGGGTCTGACCAATATTGGACTAATGTCTTTTTTGGTATCTGTGTTGCTCTTGATTATCACAATTCATACTGGTGTTTCAATTTGATCACATTTCATCCCTCAATTAAATCCGATTTGCCTAATTTGGTTATTTTGACCGTTTTACCCCTAAAATCGATGACATGTCTGTTTTTACGCCGACATGTCACCAAAGTAGGTCCCACTGCCTATCCAAACCGGTTAACCCACTTGTCTGAAAACCGACCCAAACATCTTTCCACCCGATAACCCAGATGTCAATTTTTAGAATTAAAAATAGATTACTGATTACTAGAATGAAAAGAAATATCTATTTTTAGAATTAAATTTTTTGGAAAAAAGAAAATAGTAAAAGAAAAGAAAAAAAAAATAATAAAGATTGTCCTGTTTGGGTATGGTTTCGGTTAGGCTTTAAGTATCCATCGGGTTTCGGGTCGGTTAGGTGAAGAACCTAGGTGAAATTGACACATCATTGATTTCAGGGATAAAATAGTCAAAATAAATAAATTATGCAAATCGGGCTTAATTGAAAGATGAAATGTCATCAAATTGAAGTACCGATATGAATTGTGATAATCAAGAACAATACAGGTACCATAAAAAAAGGCACTAGTCCGACCGATATTAGAATTAATAGTGAAGAAAATTTTTTTTTTTAGAAATGGTCCAACAAAAGGTCAAACCATGGCCCGACCATGATAAGTTGTGGAAGTTTTGATACTCAACCCGGTAAAAACCAGAAACGAGCCACTAGACCCCGAAAGACCCAGAGAACCCGTAGTGACCTGGCCAATTTTTTAAATACTATAACTCGAAGGGGTAAAAAATTCAGATTTGCTTCCAAGTCACGGTTACCCAGATTCAACTAGCTGGACCGGGCCAGGTTTGACAACAATGCAAGGTAGTATTTGCTCTAAACCTTGGAATGTTGTTATTACTTATTATGTTAATCTTGAGAATTATTATCCGTTAAGCTTTTAGTTTATCGTAGTTTTTTTCATGTTTATCAAAAGTACTAATAAGTTTGTAAGGAGTTTATTTCGATGTAATGAAATATAATATGTTGAGGCAAAGTGATTAAACAATGTAATTAGACGAGAATGCTTAAAAAGTCCAGAAATAACAAATGGCGATAATAATTGATTCATATGTGTTTGGAATTGACAAAAAACCATCCAGTTGAAGATGGGTGAAATGTTGAACAAAATTGCAAGTCCAAAAATCAAAATAAAAACTTTGCATAATATATACTACTACTGTACCCAAAAAAAATGTATATATATGATATACTACTACTACTCTAATCCGTTGGCATCTCAAATCTACAAATGGGACAGTAATGGCTTGTCCACAAATTGAATTATTGACTCGCCAAATTATTGAACTATTGTTTATATGCTAATGTGGAGGAGTAACATAAATTACAAGTTTTATTTTTATGAAATTAATGATTTTCCAAAACTTATCATTCCAAACAAGCCAAACATATAATGTATTTTATATTTTCAAATGAATTACTAATTAATGATTGTCATTCATAGAATAACTACAATTTTGGTATATGTTATAAATTGATAAGATTTAACTAGTATCCACACATAATCTTTGTGATGTGGTAGAATAAATGAATAAAATATATGTGCAACTGGTTATTCATAAGAATTTTATGAAAAAGAAAAAAATAAAAAAGTGCATGTTAAATTAGATAAAGATTTATTAATTTAAATATGAGTAATATATTTTCCTTATATAAAAGTATTTAATTTTGAAAATTAAATAATATATTTTCTTATAGCAAATGATACATGAGAAAAGAGAAGTAAATTTAAGAAAATACAATAATTTTTTATTAAATTAAATATAATTTGTTGGAAATGAAATTGGTCTTGAAGCGCCCCGACCCGTATTTACCGTACACAGTAAACACGTGCCGGAACTGTGACAACCCAACCCAACAAAGCCCAGCAAACAGTGTATAAAACAATAAACTGGCCAACGGCCCATATCAAAAACTGAAAACCAGCCCTTCGGCCCAACATAGAACTTGTCACCCAAACCCCGGGGACATCAACAACAACCATCCGGCCCAATAGCCCAACTACAACATATACCCAGCAGAAGACTTAACGATATGCACAGCGGAAGACTTTTGACTCACACGACAACATATGTAAAGCCCAATGCAACTAATGGATCCGAGTCCTGTCCGAGGGTACGCTTCAGCTTGTCCTGTACGTTCCTGCACTACAAACAACCCATCCTACGGGATGAAACCCCGCAGGCGAGGGGTGAGTCCGAAGCGCTCACCGACGAAAGATAAACAGTGATATATAATCAACCATAATACTTTCGAAGTAATACATCCATCAAAACAGAAGAATTTGACACAAACAACACGACAGAGGAATCCAACACAAACAACACAACAGAGGAAACCAACACAAACATCTCAACGGAGGAAACCAACACAAACAACACGACAGAGGAATCTTACTAAATCATATCAAAGCCAAGATCAAAAGAATACTTATTAATTTTTATTACCAATTTTATCTTCCGGGCCCCGTCACTGGACAAGCTAGGGTCGTACCTAGTTATTAACTAATTCTGGATGCCAGGCCCCACCACAATCCGGGATCAACATCCCTATATCTCAAATCCGGGATCAACATCCCAATATCACAAATTCGGGATCAACATCCCAATATCACAAATCCGGGATCAACATCCCAATATCACAAATCCGGGGTCAACACCCCAACCAACTAACCCACTGGCCATGACACCACAGAACTAGTCTCTAACCATCTAGTCGTACCACTACTTTCCAAGTGACTATTATATCATCATCTCAAATTCCAGTCCAAATCCATTACTCTTTCATCAATTACCCAATTTCCATTATCTCAGATTAACTCCACAGACTCAATCTCTTATCTCAATCTCATGACACAAATTATTCAAAATTAACAGCCCAACATTATTTCCAACACAATATACACAAGTCTATCACAATCCAACAACAGCATCAATAATTCCACAGCAATCAGGTAACAGTCAATAATTATTCCAACATATCAATCTAACAACAAAAATACACAAACAACAAAGATACACACACAACATTACGGGCACATATCAAGGTTTATCCATCCTCACCTGATGTGTCTCTGAAATTGCTATCCGGTCAAATCCCGATACTCTATATGTACATATAGGAACACAATAATCACTTATAATGTGCAAACAAGGATAATTATGCATAATGCCGGTTTAGAAATCGTTATACGGCTTGTCTTATATCCAATTTTTATTGTTTCCATAAATTTCTTTCATATGATGTTAACCTCTTTATTCAATATACTATCTATACTTAATTTTAAATTGAAACTGAAACCGAGTTTCCTGTCGATATTCTAATTATACTTAATGTTAAATTAAAACCGAATTCGAACGTTCAAGCCGATATCCCGGCCCATTAGTCGCTCGTGTCAAATACATATTTACGATTAGTACTATAGCTCATTAAATAATACAAAAGTTATCTAATATTTAATGGAATGAAATTCATACGTAATAATATAACAGATTAATATAAAAACTCTAGTGGTAAATAATGTATCCAGTAGTAGGTATATAGTATTCCGTCAAGCCAATAATACAAATCTTAATATTCTAAAAGTATAGTAAAACATACTTTGGTCATAGAATAAATTCCATCTGATTATGTATTTATAATTAACTTATAACTTCATAATTAATTCCAAGATGATGTTTCTTTTTTTTAATCTATAGATTAATTCATTTACCATTGTTTTTAATTTACAAATTAATTCATTATCCATTTGTAATATCAAACGTCCATCGGGTCCGTTATTAAATTTGTCAAAAGCATATGTGTCTCGGGAACATGGGCCTCTGCACGTTCGGCCCGTTTCTGAGTCCGTTGTGCAACCGAGCCTAAACCCGAGCCAAGGTGAAATAAGCCCAAGGAATTACCCAAAGTAACCCGTCCACCGAGTTCCGCTTCTTGAGGAACGCACAGTTCACACCGGAGTTGCCCGGGTCTCGTCGGAAAATTCCCGGGACACCAGAATCTCGTCGGATTCCGGCCAAACACTGTTCATGGCAGACCCAAAAAAACTCCATTGTTCACCACCAACATCTCGACACGAGCCTCACCCACCACTGTCAACAACCGGACCATCATCCTTCACCACTCACGGCCAGAACCTCCAAGAGAACACCTGCTACCACCACTACCTCAACATCAATACAGCACCTTCATCCACCACCATAGCATCACCGGAAACATCATAGACCACCCCGACCACACACAATACCACAACCAACAATTACAAAGCCACAACAATTCAAACCAATCAGACCAAAACTCACAGAACCCGATTAAAAGGAATGAGAAAAACTATGGAGAGGGAAGGAGCAGAGGTCGCGATGTGTTCTTACCCACACATCCACGGGACGGCGGCGGTCGTGAAGCAGATCGGGGCGAGGCAAAGGGAAGGAAGAAGAGAGGAGCAGCGGCGACAGGCGGCTCGAGCTCGGACCTCCGGTGGCGGCGGCTGGGTTTGCTGGCCTGCAGCGACAGGGAGTGAGGCAGCGGCAGAGGAGAAAACGGTGAGGGAGAGAAAGGTTGGTGGCGGCGCTTGGTGGCGAAAGGGAGAGCAGCGGCTGTGTGTTTGGTGGTGGCAAAAACGGTGAAGGGTGGGGAAGGGCAGGAGCGGAAAAGGAAGAAAGAAGAAAAAAAAAAGAGAGGAGGAGGTGGAGCAGTGGCGCCGGCGACTGGTGGCAGGGAACAGGGCAGAGGAAGAGAGGCAGAGAAGGAAAGTGAGAAGAAATTGGGAGAGAGGGTGGTGTGAGGAATCGGGTGAGGAGAAGAGAAGATAAGGAGGAAGAGAAAGTAAAGACCAAGAAAATAATAGAAGAAGAGAATGAAGGAGACAACAAGTCACGGGAGAAAAGCAAGAAAAGAAAGAGGGGTCCGGCGGCTGAGGAAGAAAAATGGAGAAGAAGAGAAAAGAAAGGAGAAAAGAAAGGAAGGGAAGGAAAGGAAAGAAAAGAAAGAAGAGAGGTGGGGCCCGCGCGGCTGGGGAAAAACCGGGAGAGAGGAAGAAATGTAACCGGGAAAGAGGAAGAGAAAGGAAAGAGGAGAAGGAAGAGTGGCTCGGGGCAAGCCTCATTTGGCCGGTCTGGATTCTCGTGTCAGGATCTCGTAAACGCAGGGGTACTCCCGTCTTTCCGACAAATTCCGTCCCGAGTCCAAAAATACAACTTGGGCTCGGAAAATCTGATTAATTCCCCTGAGCGTCGTCCAAGTCTCGGAATTGAAAACCGAGGCTCGGTTAGTTAGAAAGACACTCCCGAGCGCGGGAAAATTCTCGGTTTCGAAAAAAAACCTCGATTTACCTTGAATTAATTACCCAAGATTAATTCATTCCGTAAATCACTGTATAACGACTTTAACAGTCCCGGTAAAAATCTAAATTTTACCCGGGCTGTTACAGGTCTACTATTGATGAAATAAAAGTCTTTAATTTATTACCAATGTGGTATTAGTTCAAGTAATAACCGACCTAGTTTTGCTCAAGCAGTACATTCTCATATTTGAGTTCTTATGTATGCAGAAAATCCTCATTGGGAGATTCATCCAACATAGCTAGGTGTGTAACCCTAGTCAAATCCATATTAGCCGGGACAAAACTTAGGATACCGGATGAGAATAAAAAAAGAGTTTAGCTTATTTTGTATTTAAAAATTCATACAATAAAATAGTCTAATTTTTTTAAAAAATAAAATAAAATAATTTAAAGTATGTTGTAATTAGATTCACGTGATTAATTTTAGTTCAATTTCAAAAAAATTGACAGTAAGTAAATAATCTTATAAAAATAAATTTTCATATACTTATGATATTGAGAATAGGAAAATATAGATTATTTAGTATTTTAATTAGAAATATTATTTTCGAGAAGGAAAAACTTTCGTTGTTTGTTAAAAAAAAAAATTCGTATAGTACAACCAAGATTGTTTACTATTAATTGAAAATCAAAGATAATAATCTATCGTAACAATCAATTTAATAACATATTTATTAAAAAAAATTATCAAACACTTATTTGTAATATATATATATATATAAACTTAATGTTTATGTTAAAAAATGATATGCCAAGTAAATGTTGGAAATTGGAATACAAGTGTGAGTGGTGTATCCCACATCCGTAAGAAAGAAACCAAGTGAGTAACATACAATTGAAGTGAATCCATGTACTAAATACCTTGAGATTTTGGATTACAATGTGGTGTCCTGATCACTCGTATGGATCTCATTTGAACCTCAGACGAGGTGGGTCCTGAATTTTACATATGTCGGCGTATCATTGGGTCGCATCATCATATGGGCCTAAAGAAGAATCTGATGCTCTATGAGACCCAAAACATCCGGATCCGCTCCAAATTTGACCCGCCCTCAATTGGAATGGCTTTTTTCAATGCCAAACACACCTAGTGTAACAGCCCGGGTAAAATTTTGGATTTTTACCGGGACTGTAGAAGTCTTTTTACCGAGATTTACTGTTGAATTAATCTTGGGTAATTAATTCAAGGAAAATCGGGAGTCGTTTTTCAAAACCGAGGGTTTTCCCACGCTCGTGATTTTTCCGTGGATTTTCCGGAACTAAGTTGGTATTTTTCGGGTTTCGGAATTTCTCGGAAAATCACACCGAAAAATAACTAAGGAGGTATCTGTTATTTTCTGGTCCGGATCGGACTCGCACGTAATACGGACGAATTTTATTATTGATTCACAAGTCAAATAGTAAAAAAAAAGGTTTATAAAAGAAGCAGAGGAAGAAGGAACCGGGAGAGGAAGAGAAGAAAAAAAAGAAAAGGAGAGAAAAAAAAAAAGAAAGAGAGAAAAAGAGAGAAAAAGAAAAAAGGGAAAAGGAAAATAAAAAAAAGAAAAACAGAAAAAATATACAGAAAAAAAGAAGAAAACGAGAGAAAAAAATACAAGAGAAAAAAAAGGGAATCAAAAATCAGAAAAAAATAGAAAAGAGAAATCAGAAAAATAGAAAAAGGAAGAAGAAAATAGGAAAAAAAAAGAAAAAAATATGGTGAACAGTCCAGACGCCTCTGGTTACTGTGCACGCCGGCTAGATCCGCGACGCGTCTCGACACACCGCCACAGCCAGGGGAGTCGCTGCGCTGTCGCGACCCCGGAGCCGCCTTCCCCGAGTCCTTCCGCCGCCGGACACGCCGCGACGCGCCGACGACCCGTGACAGACCCGGCGGATCTGTCCTCCTCGCGTCTCCCGCCTCCTGCCGACGACGTCGTGTCCAGTTGGCGCCACCCTCGCGCCGCTCTCAGTCCGCTGGTGCCCTGCTGTGCTCGCTCGTCCATCCCCGCCTCGTACACGCCGTCGCCGCTGCGTCAACCCGAGGTGAGACCCGCTTGACCCGCGTTCGACCCGGATGCCTCTGGTCGGGTCGCGCCTTGTATGTGGGCTTTTGTGTGGTCGGGCTGTGTGGTGTTGGGCCGGGCCGGGCTGTTGCCTTGGTCTGGGCCGACACTATACATGGCCCAGTCCAATAAAAAAAGAAATAATATATATATGTATTTATTAATTAATCTGGTATACAATTTTGAAAAAAAATTATATAATTATTTTGAGTAAATTGTGCCTAATTTAATTTTGGAATTTTCAGGAAAATATAAATATATCTACTTTGATAAATAATCAAGTTATGTTTGGAAAAACTATTGTTATTTGGAAAAATATATGTATATACCTTGAAAATAATTTCTGGAAATTTAATATGTATATTATTTCGTCTGGAAAATTATGATTTTGTTACCTGTATATAAATATGTATTCTAAAAATTAAAGTTAATTATATTTTGTGTTGGAAAATTAAATTGTATATGTATTTAGAAAAAGATAAATACTATATAAATATTTTCTGAAAATTATAAATACGTTATTATTTTCTGGGAAAATTATGGAGATTATTATTTTGGAAATTATAGTTATTTAATGAAATTATTTTTAAGAAGTTTTAATTAAAGTATGGTACCGAAATTATATTCGGAAATACGTACGGTTAATTATTTTCGGTAAAAGATAATAATAAAAGATAAGTAACCGGGATGGGTTATTACGCATTTTGGGCATCATAGTATACCGAATATGTGCATTTATGTGTATATATGGTTTTATTGTATAGGTTTGGATATCGGGCAGTTTCCCGAGGAGCCGGCGTCGGACCGGTCATAGTTTCCGGAGTTGAGTAATCGGCCAAGGTGAGGATGGATTTCCTTCAATATGTGCCTATATTACTCGGTTATTATATTTTGATGATTGTGCATTGTTGATTGTTGCTGTTGCTGTGTTTTGGTTCGGGATGTTTATCCCATGTTGGTTTTTGGGATGTCTATCCCAGTATTGTGATTGGTTTTTAAACATTTATTTGAGTCGTTTTGGCACTAAATAAAATGGAATAATTAATGAATTGTGACAAGGATGTCGATCCTTGAGTTTGGATAGGGATGTCTATCCCGGTATCCTGATTAGGGATGTCGATCCCTGTGATTTGATTTTGACGACGATAATATAATTGTCACGTGATAGGTAGTGGTACGACTCGATGGTTTAAGACTGTTTCGTGGTGGCCGTGACCTGGGTTACTTGTGATAAGCATGTCTATGCTGGGGATATCTATCCCTGGGATGTCTATCCCGTGATTATTTTTGGGATGTCTATCCCTGGGTTCGTATTTTTGGGATGTCGATCCCTGGGTTCTCTGGATTTGGTCTGGCACCCGGAATGTGTTGATAACCAGGTTTGACCCCTAGCTTATCCGTGACGGGGCCCGGAAAGATAAAATTGGAAAATTTGATTTTCATTTGAGTCTTTTGGGTCGAGTCTTTTGGTTGGGCTGTTTAGCTTGTGTTTTTGACTTGAGTAATTTTTAGTGTCCATATTGATCGTCTTTCCATTGTCGTGAGCACTTCGGACTCACCCCTCACCTGCGGGCTTTCATCCTGTAGGATGAGTTACTTTTGGTACAGGGTTGGTGCATTCCAGACAGGTTGCGACGTTATCTCTTGGACAAGGCTTGGATCCATAGTTTGCATGTGTCGCATACAGTGTTAGTGAGTTATTTAAGTCTTCCGATGTGCATACTTTTATTATTATTGGGCCATTGGGCCAGTTGAGTTATTTATGATGTTTTCTATTTTGGGCTGTTGAGCCCGTGTTCCTGTTAAATACACTGTATGCTGGTCTCATTTTTGGTTGGGTTGTCACAGTTCCGGCACGTGTTTACTGTGTACGGTAAATACGGGTCGGGGCGCTTCATTTTGGTAGCGGAGCGGGCGTTAGGTCTTGTTGGGCAGTCTTGTGTGTATTTGTTGTCTTGTTTGCATAGTTCTCTCCATTTGTTTATTATTTTATGTCATTTAGTTAGTGCATTATGGATCCAGTCAAGGGACGCCAGCTGTCGTAGAGCATACACATAAGAGGTAAATGATGCCATAATAAGCAGAAATACACATATTATTGATAATACTCATAATTTCATTACAAAAGGAAATATTACATGATATTTGATATTTTATAAAAAGAGAAATATTACATCAATTTTTGATATTTTATAAAAGAGAAAATACATTTAACGATTCAAAACGACGTTGACACGGAAACTGTTTGGGTCGCTGTTGATATTGACCGTGACCCTATCGCTCCAAGAGAACCACATGCCGCCTCTGTCCTGTTGGCCAGGAATCTCGAACCGGTTAGCTTGAGGGAATCGGAGTGGAATCAGACCGTGATCGTCTCGTGGTTGCCACTGCGTCTCCGTCAGAAGGACCATGTTCGGCTTGTACTGGTTCTTCAAGTCCCTGAGGGTTCGCGAGAACTCCTGAGCACGCCTTGCAACTCCTCTGCAGTTCCACACCAGCAGTCGTGCCTTTGGCCAGGTTGGAGGTAGCCGAGTCATTCTGGGCATGCTCTGAGCCGTCATCGAGAGCTGGTAGTAGGCGCCTTGCTCCACAGTTTGGCAAGTGGACTCCAGGTTGAACTCTTGTAGCCTTTCGGAGATGAAGAACATCACGGAGTTTGCGAGCCGTAGAAGGATGTCCTCAGAGTGCCGTGGTCCTCTAGGAAGAACACCTCTTCCATTGGAGTGACGAAGAACCGCGACGAGTAGAGCTCGTCAACGAAGACTAGACGCGGCATCCTGCAGAGCTTGTTCGGTAGCTCTTTAGCACGTTCGTTGACCATGCTGTACACCAGACAGTTTCTCCTGCCAAGGTTGGCACCTTCGACGAAGAAAACTGAAGATGGAGCAGGCATCTTGATTTGGACGTGTGGGGTTTTGTTTTGAACGTAGTGGTTTTGTTTTCTAAGAGTTTTGTTTGCTTAAAATGCTTTGATAATTTACACATCACCGCTCCTTCTTTTATACTCTTATGGGGAGCGTAATTACCGTTTTTTATTTTCAAGATTTGCTTTTTGAATTTTACCGTTGCTTTATTTATTGCTTTGCCACTTTACGCGTTTTTCGGACCCATGCCAGAGTTTTTCAGCCTTTTCCATCTCATGATTTTCTTTCGCTCTGGCTACCTTGTCTTTTCTTTTCATGGTTATACTATATTTTTTCTGCATCTTTTATCACATGCATCCTTGACCGTTGAGGCTAGACAGATGGGACCACACCTCGAGTAGAGTGCATGTGCGACGAGGTCACAGCTATTCGGACACTGTGAAGAGATACGAGACGAGACAGACGTTTTTGGCTCAAGCGGAATTTGTGAACAAGTGGGTAACGTGTCTTTCGAGGGACACAGGACATTCCCGTGATCATCGCCTTGCCAGTTATCGGATATCTTCTTCACGAGATTAACAGACGTCACCGTTAGCTGCGTACGTTACGTTTCTCGGGATCGAGGATCGATCTAGAACGCCGATCATGAAAACGTATTTTGTTTTAATTTCCCTTTTGTTTTGAATTTGGTTAAACGTTTTTGTTTTAATTTCTTTATGTTTTGATTTTGTTAAACGAGTTTTGTTTTTAATTTTCTTTTCTTTGATTTTATATTCTTATAGTCGATTTTTATTTTGCTTTGAGATGTTTTATTTTCCGTTTAACATGAGATTTCATAACAAGAGATTTTGATTTAAAAAGAAATTTATTTTATTTATTTTATAAGGTTTACAACAGGAGAAGGAGTACTCTACTGAGCTACTTGCTTCTCTAGATCTTTTACAAGATTTTTGATATTTTCCATGTGAGGGAACAGTTCCGCACACGCCAGTTCGATTTGCGCCACCGCCGAGCTGATCTTCTTCAGCGAGAAGTTCAGTTGCGTCAACTTCTGTTGCGGAGTGCTGCTCTCAGCTACCGCCTCGCCTTTCTTGTCATCAGCTTTCTTGGAGACACGCTTCTTCCGTCGTTTTGGGGAAACGACCATGTGCTCCTTCAGGCCGACGATGTTCGTCTTGAACCATTTCTTTGGAGGCTCTTCATCGAAGCTTGTTGGGAAAGCAGTGCCGCCGATGTAGCTGTTGTTCTTGGAGTCTGAGGTAGTTCTTGATCTTAGTGGAGAGTCCATGACTGTGTGTGAGTATGCCAGTCATGAGGTTTGGTATTTATAAGCGGACGAGATGTCGCTTAAGGGTATAAGCGGTATCTCGGGTTGAGGTTGGACACCTGGCAGAGTGTGCCAGAATCTTATCGTGGTAGGACCCACGGATAAGACGGAATTTCGGGGACAAAATTCTTTTTAAGGTGGGTAGTCTTTAACAGCCCGGGTAAAATTTTGGATTTTTACCGGGACTGTAGAAGTCTTTTTACCGAGATTTACTGTTGAATTAATCTTGGGTAATTAATTCAAGGTAAATCGGGAGTCGTTTTTCGAAACCGAGGGTTTTTCCGCGCTCGTGATTTTTCCGTGGATTTTTCGGAACTAAGCTGGTATTTTTCGGGTTTCGGAATTTCAAGGAAAATCACACCGGAAAATAACTAAGGAGGTATCTGTTATTTTCTGGTCCGGATCGGACTCGCCCGTAATACGGACGAATTGTATTATTGATTCACAAGTCAAATAGTAAAAAAAAGGTTTATAAAAGAAGCAGAGGAAGAAGGAACCGGGAGAGGAAGAGAAGAAAAAAAAAGAAAAGGAGAGAAAAAAAAAGAAAGAGAGAAAAAGGGAGAAAAAGAAAAAAAGGAAAAGGAAAATAAAAAAAAAAGAGAAAAACAGAAAAAATATACAGAAAAAAAAAGAAGAAAACGAGAGAAAAAAATACCAGAGAAAAAAAAGGGAATCCAAAATCAGAAAAAAATAGAAAAGAGAAATCAGAAAAATAGAAAAAGGAAGAAGAAAATACGAAAAAAAAGAAGAAAAAAAAGAAAAAAAATATGGTGAATAGTCCAGGCGCCTCTGGTTACTGTGCACGCCGGCTCGATCCGCGCCGCGTCTCGACACACCGCCACAACCAGGGGAGTCACCGTGCCGTCGCGACCCCGGAGCCGCCTTCCCCAAGTCCTTCCGCCGCCGGACACGCCGCGATGCGCCGACGACCCGTGACAGACCCGGCGGATCTGTCCTCCTCGCGTCTCCCGCCTCCTGCCGACGACATCGTGTCCAGTTGGCGCAACCCTCGCGCCGCTCTCAGTCCGCTGGTGCCCTGCTGTGCTCGCTCGTCCATCCCCGCCTCGTACACGTCGTCGCCGCTGCGTCAACCCGAGGTGAGACCCGCTTGACCCGCGTTCGACCCGGATGCCTCTGGTCGGGTCGCGCCTTGTATGTGGGCTTTTGTGTGGTCGGGCTGTGTGGTGTTGGGCCGGGCCGGGCTGTTGCCTTGGTCTGGGCCGACACTATACATGGCCCAGTCCAATAAAAAAAGAAATAATATATATATGTATTTATTAATTAATCTGGTATACAATTTTGAAAAAAAATTATATAATTATTTTGACTAAATTGTGCCTAATTTAATTTTGGAATTTTCAGGAAAATATAAATATATCTACTTTGATAAATAATTAAGTTATGTTTGGAAAAACTATTGTTATTTGGAAAAATATATGTATATACCTTGAAAATAATTTTTGGAAATTTAATATGTATATTATTTCGTCTGGAATGATTTTGTTACCTGTATATAAATATGTATTTTGAAAATTAAAGTTAATTATATTTTGTGTTGGAAAATTAAATTGTATATGTATTTAGAAAAAGATAAATACTATATAAATATTTTCTGAAAATTATAAATACGTTATTATTTTCTGGGAAAATTATGGAGATTATTATTTTGGAAATTATAGTTATTTTATGAAATTATTTTTAAGAAGTTTTAATTAAAGTATGGTACCGAAATTATATTCGGAAATACGTACGGTTAATTATTTTCGGTAAAAGATAATAATAAAAGATAAGTAACCGGGATGGGTTATTACGCATTTTGGGCATCATAGTATACCGAATATGTGCATTTATGTGTATATATGGTTTTATTGTATAGGTTTGGATATCGGGCAGTTTCCCGAGGAGCCGGCGTCGGACCGGTCATAGTTTCCGGAGTTGAGTAATCGGCCAAGGTGAGGATGGATTTCCTTCAATATGTGCCTATATTACTCGGTTATTATGTTTTGATGATTGTGCATTGTTGATTGTTGTTGTTGTTGTGTTTTGGTTCGGGATGTTTATCCCATGTTGGTTTTTGGGATGTTTATCCCAGTATTGTGATTGGTTTTTAAACATTTACTTGAGTCGTTTTGGCACTAAATAAAATGGAATAATTAATGAATTGTGACAAGGATGTCGATCCTTGAGTTTGGATAGGGATGTCTATCCCGGTATCCTGATTAGGGATGTCGATCCTTGTGATTTGATTTTGACGACGATAATATAATTGTCACGTGATAGGTAGTGGTACGACTCGATGGTTTAAGACTGTTTTGTGGTGGCCGTGACCTGGGTTACTTGTGATAAGCATGTCTATGCTTGGGATATCTATCCCTGGGATGTCTATCCCGTGATTATTTTTGGGATGTCTATCCCTGGGTTCGTATTTTTGGGATGTCGATCCCTGGGTTCTCTGGATTTGGTCTGGCACCCGGAATGTGTTGATAACCAGGTTTGACCCTTAGCTTATCCGTGACGGGGCCTGGAAAGATAAAATTGGAAAATTTGATTTTCATTTGAGTCTTTTGGGTCGAGTCTTTTGGTTGGGCTGTTTAGCTTGTGTTTTTGACTTGAGTAATTTTTAGTGTCCATATTGATCGTCTTTCCATTGTCGTGAGCACTTCGGACTCACCCCTCACCTGCGGGCTTTCATCCCGTAGGATGAGTTACTTTTGGTACAGGGTTGGTGCATTCCAGACAGGCTGCGACGTTATCCCTTGGACAGGGCTTGGATCCATAGTTTTCATGTGTCGCATACAGTGTTAGTGAGTTATTTAAGTCTTCCGCTGTGCATACTTTTATTATTATTGGGCCATTGGGCCGGTTGAGTTATTTATGATGTTTTCTATTTTGGACTGTTGAGCCCGTGTTCCTGTTAAATACACTGTATGCTGGTCTAATTTTTTGTTGGGTTGTCACAGTTCCGGCACGTGTTTACTGTGTACGGTAAATACGGGTCGGGGCGCTTCACCTAGCCTATCAAACACTCCCCTCCCTCAACCATTAAAATTTTAAAACATAATAAAAGGTTTTAGGGAGATAAAAAGCCGGAATTTTCTAATTGAAAATCATAAAAAAGAAAAAGCTCCCCTCAATTAGGCAGTAGTAACCCATCTGGTGGTAATCATGGTGAGTCGTCGCATTATAAATAGGAGGGAGAAGGAGATCGAGATGGAGACACCCGAGGTGAAGCTCAAGCTAAATGTTCGTTGTGCAGAAGCGAATTCCAAAACGGAAATGTCCAAATCTAGTCGTCGGATTCGGGACAGTTGTACCCAAGCGCAAACACCTGGTGTCACTCAGGCAAGTTGGTGGGCTCGCCGGGGCAGTAACTCGCCAGCCTGGATCTCACAAAGTGGCTCGACAATGACAAAATCAATTTGAATGAAGGATTTCTGTATATAAGGGTTTATGTCATGTTATTAGATGGAGGACATGATATTGGGCATCCAGAAGTCAATTCATATTCAAGACCAATAAAGTAAAAGTAATAAAGCTAACAGAATCCTGTCCACAGAGAAAAAAACAAATTCAAGAAATCACAAAGGAGTCTCATTATAAGTGACACATGGGTGATGGGCCGATAGGTCAGTGAGCAGACCGTGTAGTGGCTGTCTTCTTAAAGTCAATTTTATCAACCTTCACCTCACCATCAATTAGCTCATACACATAAACAACCACTCGCAAGCCATCTATGTCCATCAGCACGAAGCTCGGGTTTACATCATACGTAAAACTGCTGTAGGCACCAGTGGCTGAGCCGGGATTGATAACAACACCCCCTTCATGCTTGTAAGCTTTGAACTGATGAGTGTGACCAGTTACTAGAATGTCCACATCTAGCTGTCTTTGCAGCATGGCTAGTGAATCCAAGTCACCCCATGGAATTACCTGCAGAAAGATCATGGGAAAAACGTTTGGCACATTATTAAGATCATACCAAATGAAAGCTCACCTCTTGGTTATTAACACAATCTGAAAGTTCACTACTGGAGATATTGAATCTTTGTAGACAATATAGGGACAGCTATTAATCAAACCAGATGGTTTCATCACTGAAGATAGGAAGCTGACGAAAATATTCACCTAGAGATGATTCTACATAATATCTATCAATGGAATTGCACGAGAGAAACAAATCAAATCTACAACGCTGACTTCTGATCAAAGATTTCACCTCTAGCTAACCCCAAAGATGATTGCAAACATTGTAATGTGAAGAGCTTAAAATTGAGGAAGTGCAAAGGCATATATGCATTTGGACATTCCAACACCTCAATATGAATGATGTACAACCAGTAATCATAGTAACTGTCACATAGTAAAGACATTCTGCTTCTGCTTCTGCTTCAGCAGCTACACATTGGCAAAGATGGCATGACAAGCATGGTATCTCTGCTTAGAATTAAACATAGCTCCCCAATCGTAAGTTACGAGATCAAACAAGGCTGATACCCCGAGACAAGATAGAATCATTAACTTACCATGATCCTATTACTAAGACACTACAACCCCATTTCTTCAGACTGCAGTATAAAAGTGCAACAATAACTAAATTGATTATATATTAACAGTTTGGAACCAGGATAATGAGTCCACACTTAAATTGCCTGTTAAAAAGATTTGACACATAATGACATTAGACGTGAAAAATAATCACAACCAACTCAAAATCATAGTATAACAGGAATATCCTGCTGATTTTGGTGGCAAGAAAAAAATAGACTAAACCACAGACAAAGATAACCAGACCTGATGACCATGGCAAATTCCAAGCTTAAATTGGCCAATTGTGAGAGTCTTGGTCTCTGGGTAACGTGAATCTTCATCATATTCACCTCTAGTAATATGCAAATCAGGACAGAGGCTCTTCAAGTAATCATGCACCTCCTGCTCATGGAAAGTACAGACGACTATTATTAATATCAAAAATAGAGGAAACACCATGAGTATTTTCTGGACTTTCCAAAATCAACTATTATAGATCCACCAAAGGATTTATATTATCAGAAGGATCCAGACGAGGAAGATATGAAGTCATATAAGAAAACCAGGTCAGCATACCATCAACATACATCTCTCTGAAGCCTGAATAAGAAGTACGGAGCTTAAAATTTGCTACCAACAAAGCAACATCCACCATCGTGAAATTTAAGTTCAAAAACTCAAGCATCATGGACAACAATGTCGTACAAAATAACAGCAATAAGCAGTAAACCTAGAACTCATGAACTAAAGATCCACAGGGATCATAGAAAATCTAATCCATCCAAAAACCCACTGAGAGACTTGAGCAAATTTCAGACTGCCAAGGAATGCATACACTTGAACGAATTATACAGTTATACCAGATGCATGATAATTCTTCTTTTCAGACCCGCGGTATATTTGGGCCATGTATAATTTTGTATCCCTTGTTCTTAATTTCATTCATACATGTGCACTATTTTTAATTTACCCAGAATTTCATGATGTAATAACTGTAGTCACACATTCCACCCCATAAACGTTCAAACACAATATGAAAACTAACACATCCATAAGGTTTCAATGCACTGGTAAGTAGGACTGTGAACCTGAGAAATTCATCGCCATAAAATTGATTGGGACACAATGTTGTTCTAATGTAATTTCATCTTCTGCTCATCCAAACAACCATCAACAGAACAAATAACTCGTTGCCCCAGAAATTGGTAGGATTTAATGGTGGGACGAGTATATATGGGACTACAAATAATATCTCCCTAAAAAATAGAGTTTTCAACAGCTCTTCACAATCTCACCATATAAAGAGAAAAACAAGATAATGGAAGCATCCACCGTACTACGAAAGAAACAGGTTTCAATGTTTGGACAACAAATTAAGAAAGCAAAATAGATTAAAAAAAAAAACAGCAAGAGAGGAGAATATAACTCGAAGGCAAAGAAATGCAAAGAATGTAAAAGGAAGAAAACAAGGAGATGGGAGAGCAAGAGAAGAAGGGAATTACTTTAATACACAGATTGCCAGTGCAGATGATGTGCTGGATCTTGCCAGGAACAAGCATGGACTTGAACTTTGGAGGCAGATCAGCTGCCCTGTGCGGTATGTGAAGGTCTCCTATTGCTAACACCAACACCATTGCTCTCTCTCTCACACACACACACGCACACTCTTTTCTATTCCTTCAACCCTTGAATGAGTAATAACAACACAAACAAACAACAAAACACCGTCAATATAGCCAAACAAAACCTTGATCACCAACGAAAATAAGGGAAACCCAGATAGAATATCGGTGTTCTGATCACAACCCAACAACTCAATTATGGAATTAAGTTCAATCGACGATACA
>JAKUCV010003678.1:0-20490 GCA_028386065.3 Turnera subulata
ATATTCTTGATTATGAGCTTGTTTCAGTGAGTCAGTTCAGGATTTTGATTGGTATCAATATGCATCTTGAATTCAGTATGGATGGAGGACAGTGGACAAAGTCAAGCAAGGCTCAATATAATCTCCGCGATGGAGTAGCACGAAGCACTATTCAGGTAATATCAAAATTCCTTGTTTCAACCTTAGCTTTTTTTTTTTTCACCAAAGAAATCCTTGTTTATGATACAATAACATGGTGGTCCCTGTGACAACAATGATTAAAACTAAACGTGACCATGGATGATGCGTGCAGGTGTATCCGAAGTCATGGAGTGCTATATATGTGCCCCTCGACAATGTAGGAATGTGGAACTTAAGAACTGAGTTTTGGGCACGACAGTATCTGGGACAACAATTTTACTTGCGTGTCTTTACCACATCAACTTCGTTGAGAGATGAGTACCCCATCCCAAAGAATGCACTTCTTTGCGGTAGGGCAAGTGGTCGACGAACAAGGCCCCTCTAAGCTGATCACCTGATGACATTAAAGGATGAGTACTTTGTTTGGAGGCAGGAAATTGAACCTGTTTACCTAGTCGGGCAGATTGAGTGGTAGTTCTGCATCTTATCCTCTCGTTGGATGCTAGCTTTACCTAGGCTTAAAATGAGACTAGTCTTGTTTTGATCTCAGCTCGAGGTCACATTCTTTTTCACTTGATTGTATTGTATTCCACTTCGATATTGGTTAAAGATACCCACATGTTATTTATTTGATATTTATATATAAAGCCAGCCAATTCTCAAGCTGGCTTACGTAATTAATGTTCCTTTCAAGATGCAAATTTCAGTTTCACATCTGAAATGTCTTCCATTCACCCTATTCCCACAATGTATGATGCCCAAAATGAAAGTAATGAACTCTCTAAGAGCAAGTTCAAATTCAAAGAAATCCATCCTAAGAGTAATGAACCAAAAAGAGTAGAAATTCTTTTCTGGCTAAGAGGTTTTGATTCACTCAATTCATGCCTTTAACGTTACAATTGCATGGGTAAATGTAGGCACTCTGTCCACCTACCAGCTAGCACGTGTTTCGTTTTGTTCACACTTGCAATTGTAGGTGGCCGCAATAGTGTATAGCTTAGGTTATTCCACAAAAGTCCATATGCATTAACTTCACCTACTGCATCGTCTGCTCAAAGTCTTCTCCTAGTGAAGATTTGCCATATTTTGTGTAGCCTGTAAATCTTGAATGGCAAGCTGTAAATCTTGAGAAAAAATCTTTTAACCCTTCACATTTAGCACCCGCGTCAATACGGCATTGTTATGTTTTGGTAACGGGAAGACCCACTTAATTACTTGTTCAAAGTCTTGAACCACAGAGCTGCTACAAAATATCTTCCAAATGGTCTGTTCATGACTGAATTGTGACGGCGATTGTTGCTGAAAGGGATTAGTGTCTGGATCTGAGCCCTGTGCTAGTCAAGAAAAGTAAAACAAAATGCCCAATACATGTCCATTACAGCAATTGATGCGTATTACTTTTCAAATCATTTTAGAATTAGCAGAGACGGCAAGGCTAAGAAATTAGTGATGGCATCATCGGGTGCTTGTTTCCATCCTTTGAAGTCATGCCGTGAACCATTGTAATGTGAACAACTCTTTCCTTTAGCTATCCGTAAGTGATTGATAATAAGCAGGTGGATAAAATCATACGGTACAGTCTCTTGAGCTGGATTTTCTTTGGAAAATCATAGATACATTTGAAGAAAAAAAACTATTGTGCCCTCTTCCTACTTTTAGGGAAATAGATTCCCTTAATTTTTCTCATTTCAAGCAAGGCAACACAACGCTGTTAGATGGGACACAACAATTCCTGCGGACCACTTATTACTTACCAGTAGCTCTTTCCTGGGTCTATATCCTAGGTTTATATAAGAAGACAATTAGATGAACAAAGTTGCACACTTACCAGAAGAACCACAGAAGATAGGGAGTAAAAGTTGCCAATTCCATCAACACACTAAAAAAAATGCTCTCAGCTGCAGCCAAAAAACCTCACGCAGTATGTGTTCCATATCCAACACAAGGCCACGTTAAGCCTATGATGCAACTAGCCAGGCTCTTACATTCCAGAGGTTTTCATATAACTATTGTTAACACAGAGAACAACCATAGACGAATACTCAGGTCTGCAGGACCAGACTCCGTTAAAGGCCTGCCTGATTTTCAGTTCAAGACCATACCGGATGGATTGCCCCCTTCTGATGAAGCACAAGATATTCCATCCTTGTGTGATTCAACCCGCAAGACTTGCTTGGCTCCCTTTAGGGAACTACTAAAAGGGTTGAATTCTTCTTCAGAGATTCCTCCAGTTACTTGCATAATTTCGGATGCTATAATGAGCTTTGCCATAAAGGCCGCAGAGGAGTTAGGCATACCCGAGGTACAGTTTTGGACTGCCTCTGCTTGTAGCTTCATGGGATATCTACACTTTAGTGAACTCATAAGAAGAGGATTCGAACCGTGTAAAGGTACAAATCTTCTTTCAACACTTTGTTTCTGTCGTTTTCTTAATTAGATCAATTTTTTCTCTGTTTTGCACTTCGCCTCCATGTAGTATACTGTTTTAATGCACTTTCTTGGAGGTTATTGTGGTCACCTTGTTGTCTCCATTCCGCTTGTGTCAGAAGAAATTTTCCTGCGAGATGGTGATACGGTCATTGATTGGATCCCTGGAATGAGCAACATCAGACTAAGGGACATGCCAACTTTTACAAGAACCACCAATAATGAGCTACTGTTCGATGTTTTGGAATCAGAAGTGCAGAACTGTTTAAATGCATCGGCAATTGTCTTCAACACATTCGACGAGTTTGAACGCGAAGTGCTACAGGCAATTGCCACCAAGTTCCCCAGAACTTATACCTTAGGTCCTCTTCCCTTGCTTGAAAGGCATATTCCTGAGAGAGGATCCAAGTCATTAGGTTCAAGTTTATGGAAAGACGACTCAACCTGTCTTGAATGGCTCGATAAAAGAGAACCCAGTTCTGTTGTCTATGTAAATTACGGCAGCATCTCTCTGATGACAGATGCGCATTTAAAAGAGCTTGCATGGGGTCTTGCAAACAGCAAGCACCCATTTTTATGGATCATTAGGCCAGATTTAGTGAGGGGTACTGATTCTGCATTCTTGCCTGAAGATTTTCTTGAAGAGATTGGTGAAAGAGGACTGCTAACCAGTTGGTGTCCTCAGGAAAAAGTGCTTGCACATCCATCAGTTGGCGTTTTCCTGACACATTGTGGGTGGAATTCTACAATGGAAACCATTTGTTCCGGTGTGCCGATAATTTGCTGGCCTTTTTTCGCTGATCAACAAACTAATTGTAGATATTCATGCACCACATGGGGTATTGGTGTGGAGGTGAAACATGATGTGAAGAGGAATGACATTGAAAGCCTTGTCAGGGAAATGATGGAAGGCGATAGTGGGAAGCTGAGGAGAGAAAAGGCTCTAGATTGGAAGAGGAAGGCAGAAGAAGCTGCAAATGTTGGAGGACTTTCTTACAACAATTTCAATAGGTTCATTAAAGAGGCTCTGCATTTTGGCTAGAAACTAGTAGGATATTAAGGAGAAGGCATTGTGTAATATTGTGAAGGACTATTTTCTTACCCTCGGTGATTTCACAGAATAATATTACTAATACTGATAGTTATCATGTCAGGTGACATCTAAAATTTTTTGGTTAAGGCTCCTTTAGCTCTTATAAGGAGTAACACAATTTTTATGCCAAACGCAAATTAAGCTTGGTTACACTTGGAATTAAATGGGAATGGAGATATGAATCGCATCCATTTCGTTTTACCAGGAACAACTTCACTATAGTTATGTCTTAGATTATAATCAATCAACAACAAGAAGATTGTTATAAAATTGGGGAAGATTTTCACTATTTGATAGAATAATACAAACTTGATCAAGGTAATAATACAACTTTTGTAATAATAATACACTTTTGATAATAATATGTAGAAGAGAATAATAAATCTAGATGGAGGGAGATTGGAAGAGAAGTGTATGGAATGAGAAGAGAGTGAAGTTTATGGTGGGTTATAAGTGTATGAAAGTGAAGGAATGAAGGGGTATTTATAGTTGGAAATGGGAGGATAAAAACAAATAAGTATGATTAATTTAAAAAGATAAAATCAAAGGGATGTTAGGTAAAGGAAGATGATATTAGGATTAGGACAAATGAAATCATGGAGGGTAATTAGCCAAATAGATAATTCCAAGTAGAAGCTTGGTGTATGGGTAAAGTATTTACCGGGGGTAAATTCGGGTATGGTAAAAATGAGTTTTACTGGATGGTAACAATGACATTCACCATAATTTATTTATAATACTCCCCCTTGAATGTCATTGCACCTTAGATAGAATATGCTTAGGAAGTACTGCCTCGTTAAAAACCTTACCAAGAAAAACCCAGTGGGACAAAAACTTGGTGAAGGAAAAAAGAGTGCAGTGCGTATTCTACTCCCCCTGATTTTGCATCCTTTGATATCTCGAATCCTCCATAAACCAATCCTCTTCATCAATTCTTCAAAAGTTGTAGTAGGAACTGATTTTGTAAATAAATCTGCCAGAAGTCACTTGAATGATTCTTGATGTATCCTCCCTTCGATTGGGCAATGCAGCTAGCATTATCTTCATAAATCGTCGTTGGAACATCTTCCTCGCTAACTAATCCATATGAATCTTGACTATGCTGCATCATCGATCTTAGCCAAGCACATTCTCGGCTAACTTCATGTATGAACACAATTTCTCCATTATTTGAAGAGGCAACAACGATACTTTGTTTTCTGGTCACAATGATACTTGATGTATCTGCCTGTGCTTTATGTGGATCAAATAAAAGACCTACATCTGCAAAACCAACTAGATGCACCTTGGCCTCACAAGGTTAAAATAATTCCATATACCAAGATAATAGAATATGTATTTATATATTATATTCCAATATAAATACGTTAGAGCAAAATTATATTTTGCAAATAAATTTATAGCAAAAGCTTCAGGCTTTATGTTACTAGCAAGATAAATTGCACTTAGATAGGGTACTTCAGGACCAATCTAATTCTTTATGAGATTTTTCATCATAGCACGGCATTTGGAAGCTTCTCCAGGAGTTCCAATAATATTTAAATTACAAAAACACATATGAATTATCAACATAAGCAAAAATAAATTCATGCACATACTTTATACTATGCACACGCAAATTGGTTTAAACCATTAATTTAACTTAATTTTGTATATTTCCGGGAATTAGTTGCTTCAAGCAACTTGAATCCTTCAGGGATTCTTTTATATACGTCATGATATATGGATCCATAGAAATATAGGCTGTAAGGGCATCTATTAGATGCGTTTCTAATTTTTCATATTATGCCAGACTTATAAAAAATAATTGCATCCACCACAAGGGAGTATATCTTCTCACAATTAATATCAAGTCGTTTGGGTAAAACCTTGTGCGATAAGCCGTGCTTTGAATTTCTCTATTATGATTTCCTTTTTGCACAAATACCCATTTTTCAATCGACTGGTTCTACACCATCTGGTGTACGGACTACAGGTCCGAAAAATATCTTGCTTCACTTGCGAGTCTAACACAACCTTAATCATATTTCTCAATTTGACCAATCATTCTACGCCTACATTGACCACTAGATGTAGGTTCATGATCCTCATTTTATTTAGCGCTATATTATAAATAAAACAAATATTCCGTCGACGGTTATTTCACGTCGGTTCCATCACATTCCTGACACTGTAATTGAGATCTCATCATTTTCATTTATTTCAGATACCTGTGTTACTTCTGAAACTTTATCAATCTGTGTCAGAAAACCTCTTTTGGAGGATTTTCCTCTTCTTGAGGAATTTTAATACAAACCTCTACTGGAGGCCTTATTTTCTTACTGGGGCCATCTTATCTCTTTGCTCCTTTTTCTCTATCGAGAATTTCTTTTCTTTTGGAACCGAGTATATTCTACGCTTTATGCGTACTTTAGATTCATTTGCATACTATACTTGTTCTTCTGGAACATTAATTTGAACAGGAGCATATGCAGCTGGTATGGTCACACTTTTCAAATCAATAAATATGTCTGGCAATTGACTTACTAATATGTTGCAAATGAATCATCTTCTGAACTTCATGTTCACACAAATTCGTTTGAGGATCAACAACTATATATTGATAATGTATTTCAATAATATCTTGATCCAGCTGCTTATTTTCTCCCCCTGATGTTGGGTAAACTCTTTCACCAAATTAACAATAAACAAATCTCCAATCATTAATCAATGGTTTCAATTACTTTGTAATTGATGGAGATTTTTATACCCAACATCTATTCCCAACCTTCTTTAAGGACCAATTTTACTATGCTGTGGTGGAGCATTATATACTGTATAACCAATGGTCCGAAGATGGGTGTTACTAGTGACCATGAACCAATTAAATGGGGAGACCTTTTGTTTGGCTTGATGCACATAAGTGTTGCTGCATGTAAAATACCATTTTCTCAAATAGTCATATTTCATCAATGGTCCTGCAATCAATTGTCAATGTTCCCCCAGATCTGTTTGGGTTTATTTCCAATGATATACATTATCCATTGAAGAAATATACCAGCATTATTTAGACATATAGTCTAATAACATAATTAGGGATATGTACCCGCAAGTGGCTTAATCATTAAAACAAGTGCGCACAATGCCAACTTGCGTCACACAATGGACCATCTAGTCGATGCATCGTAAAAATTACCTAGATGGTCAACACAGCGGATTTATCAGTCCGCGTTCATATCCCAGAATTAATCCCAAACTTGCTGGTCTAGGCCAATCTCATCTTAGGAAGGCCGTATTATTAATTTCGCAGCAAACAAATACATGGAAATTCATTGATTGTAAAAACTTCTGGTTTTTCAATGAATGACCAAATAAATTTTGTGCATCATTATTGACCCGGGATGGCCCAACCGGTCAAACCAAACAATATGTCCATGTACCAACTTCAAGTTGGTGCCAGCTTCAGGCTGCTATATATATATGCCAGCTTCAGGCTGGATATGATGACTTAGGAAGATTATTTACCAGCTTCTGGCTGGGGCATACTAGCTATAAATTACATATTTATCAGCCAACTTCTAGTTGGTCTCAGCTTCGGGCTGTGCAAACTGTGTATTTAAACACTTAAAAATTGCTAGCTTTAGGCTAGTGCATTCCAGCTTCTGGCTGGATATGGTAAGTTTAATAACTTAGATTGCTAGCTTCAGGTTGCAATACATGTGCCAATTTTAGGCTTATATCTGCCACTCATGTCGGAAAAGATCAGAATTATTGAGCAATAATTAAAGTAGTGGCAAACTTTTCCAAAAACAAAACCTCGAAGATTGAAAAGCTTTGGAGTTTACTGACAAATAATGCAAAGTTTTTAATTACCGAAAAATCTTCTGGATCTTTTCGGAGACAGAAAAAGAGTCCACATTTGAAAAACTGACACCTAGTTGTCTAATCTCAGACTATAAGAAGGGGAGGTGGTTGAGATAGGAAGATGCAGAAAACTAAAAAAACTCAACAAGACAAGAAAAACGTCTTCCCCAGCTACTGTTTTCTTTGTTGAGGGTACCTCTCTAGGAAGAAGGGATAGGTTAGCTTATAGCATGGTGAATGAGCAGCAAGAGGAATTACTGAATGATCTGGCGAGAATTCCTCGTTTAGTGTTTGTTGATGAACTTTATTCATCTAGGTTCTTTGTAACTCCTATGGAAGAAACATTCTTCCTAGAGGACCAAAGCAATCTAAGAGCTTCCTTTTATGGCTCGGCTAACTTTATTATATTTTTCATATCAAATAGACTGTAGGAATTTTAGCTAGAGCCTTCATGTTAAATTTTAAATCAAAGCAATTATTATCAGGTTTTCATGATGGCTCGGAGCGTCCCAAGGGTGACTGGGTTACCACCTACATGGCCTAAGGTACGACTTCTACTATGGAATTGCAGGGTGTAGCAAGAAGGTCCCAAGATTTTGTGCGTACCTTAAGGGATCTGAAGAATCAGTACAAGCCCAACATGGTACTGATTACTGAGACTTTGTGGCAAGCAGGAGAAAATCATGGTGTAATCCCACTCCGTTTTCCTGCAACGAATCGGTTTGAAATACCTGGAGAAAACAACATGGGTGGTATGTGGTTCTCCTGGAACGACAGTGTTAGGGTCAACATCAACAACGAAGCTCAGAGTTTTAGAGTCAATGTTGTACCCAACAGATAAATATTTGTATAAACTTATGTATGAGGACAATTCCTCTTTGAATGTTCTCCAGTTATGGATCCATTATGCAATAATAATATTCATATTTTCCCTTTGCCATTAAAACCTCATCTAGGGCCATAAGCACAATTAATTATACTATCTTATTCGCTTCAGAGAATAGAGTAGAGTAAATTCAACGGGATCCATAATAATCTATTTTATTATTGTAAATGGGGGTTTCTGTACTCTTCAAGAGTATTAGCTCTTCCAGAGCGTAAATATATGATCTTCTAGATCATAGTAAAGCATGCGTTCTTCAGGAACATATTCAAACTTATGCTCTTCTGGAGCGTATTAAATTTTTTTATTTCGAGAATATACTATCACATGTTATGTGAAATAGTTGACATCCACACATATAATTCTCCCCCTTGGATGCCAACTTGCATTGTCTTCAGGACAAATGCCTGAGCCATTATTCTAGAAACGATGATAAAATGCTGTAAAGTAACTAAAATAAAATAAAATAGCACATAATAATAAAACTGAAACATAAATTAAAATTATTCAATATATACTGGCTTGCACCTTCAGGGTAAGCAAAATAATAACAGTATCCATCATCGGAAGGTCATACAATATCCACCTTCTGGTGGTCATAAAATATCCACCTTCTGGTGGTCATACAACATCTTTCTTCAATTTTCCTCAAAGATCTGCGGGATCTTTTGGCAGTAAGACATCCAGTCTTTGCTGTATATTCGCTTTTTATTGAGTTTGCCAGACAATTTGCATTTAAAATGCATTTAATGCCCATAACAAATTTCTTCCGGAAATTTTAAGGGCCTTCAATTAACATAATTCCAAAATTTAAATAAATAAAAGACTTAATTAAAAATAAATAAACATGAGCCCTTTATGAGACGCCCCGACCCGTATTTACCGTACATGGTAAACACGTGCCGGAACTGTACAACAGTAAATATATCACGAAACACAGCCCAAAGGCCCAAAGATAATATCGAGGTATAAATCAAAGAATCCGGCCCAACGGCCCAATGTAACCAAAATCCACATAAGAAACTTGGCCCTTCGGCCCAATAACAAACATAGGTCACCCAAAGCCGGGGCCCCAAAACACAGCACAGCGGAAGCAGTTTTAATCTCATTATCAACATATGCAAAACCTGATGCAATCTAATGGATCCGAGTCCTGTCCAAGGGATAACGCCGCAGCCTGTCTGGAATGCAATATACCTGAACCACAAATAACTCAACCTACGGGATGAAAGCCCGCAGGTGAGGGATGAGTCCGAAGTGCCCACCGGGTAAACCCATAAGCAAATATACATATACATACACCGTAAATAGTCCAAGTCACAACACAACAACTAACCAAGGTCCTCACGAACCTTAAATACACACTGGTGATTCTAGACACGCTATTCCAATTTTATTATCAGGGCCCCTATCACAAGCTAAAAGATGGCCGTCGCCTGGTAGTCAAGCTAGCTAGCCCGTGGACCCCACCCTGGTACCTCCACGTAAAACTGGCACAGACAGGGAGCAGGACCAACCACTAACTCTCCCCCATCGCCTAAAAATAATAATTGGTACAGACAGGGAGCAGACCCCAAGCACACTCTCCCCCAGCACCATAAATCAGACTACCATCTGGCTGTTCCAACATTTAACTGTGACTCACTAGATGTCTAAGTGTATTCAATTTTATTATTTCGTTATTCCTCGACTAATTACTACATCTCTATCATCCAACCATTACCTCATTATCCCGAGCAGGCTCGCAGCCTCTCCGCTCGTCTGGATAATAATCAATACCAAACTGTCATCACATAATAGTATCCCCGGTACTCAACTCACACAATTCTACAGTCAACAACTACATTAATCTTACTTATATCCACAATCCCAACATCATCAATTATATCAACAGCAACAATAATTTCAACAACATCAACGGCAACAATTATCAACATAATTCATCACACAACAAACCAAGCACAACCACAAAGTATCATACCAGCATCANGCCACAAAGTATTATACCAGCATCATTGGACTCAGTAAACAAACAACAACTTGATATTACGGGGTGTAAATAAATATTTACTTAACCTCACCTGGTACTCCTTGGCAAATGGTATATGGTGTCACGTTGTCGTTCTCGTTCCTATATTTGTAACAACATAATCACATATAATGCTCATCAGGAATGATAAGCATGATAATTATAAATTAAACTCTAGTGGCTTGTCTTGCACAAAGTCTATTGTCGTCATTTTAATTGGTTCCCATAAAATTCTGTGAGTATCAAATAATTAATACAAGCTGACGAAAGTATTGCAGCCTTTATAAATGATTATGTGATAGTACAATTTAACTAAACATAGTATAGGATAGTTATATATATACAGTACCATTGAAATTATTGGCCACCCAAAACATATCATTGTCTGACCTTGCCCCCTTTAATTATTTCCCAACTTAAAATGATCCAAGCGTTAGTAAACTTACTAGCCATATTAATTGGTTTATTATCAGATTATTATTCCTCAATAGTATTATTAATTATATTATTAATGATATTGGTATTATTTTACTGGAGCAAAAATCAAATACTGGTCATGGTTCCAATTTAAAGAAATTGTTATCCCTTCAGTGGCAATATCACTTATCCAAATTATTTAGCTAACTAAACTGTTAAACTTACCTAAATCTATGTTAAATTATATAATCTAACTTTTAATAGCCCACAACCATTAAGCTTACCAAACCTAGATCAATTATATAGCCCAAACTTTAACAATGGTTTCAGCCCACTGTCCAA
The DNA here is from genome assembly GCA_028386065.3 of Turnera subulata. Lineage (NCBI taxonomy): Eukaryota > Viridiplantae > Streptophyta > Magnoliopsida > Malpighiales > Passifloraceae > Turnera > Turnera subulata. The sequence continues at coordinate 11,155 of JAKUCV010003678.1, forward strand.
ACCAAAACCATCAACCCATTGCAATAATAATTCCCAACCCAATACAAGTGACTATATGAGTTACTTACGCTTGACTTTGGTGTAGTCTAACTCGGCAGCAAGCTGTGAAAGGTTGAAGACAACCTGGACAGCGGTGCGACGGAACGGAAACATGAACGGCGGCACTGATGTGTGCTTTCAAGGCGGTGGCGTGCGTGAGTAGGCAGAGGAGGTGCGGCAGGATGCAAGGCGGGGTGTACTCGGGCATCTGCAGGTGCAGGTTTGGCGACGTGAGGACGGCGGTGTTGTTCGCAGTGGTCGTGCGACGGTGGTGGCTTGCAGCAGTGGTTGGCGGGAAGGCGATGCGACGGCATGAGGGGCTGGTGGCCTGGCAAGGCGGCACGGGAAGGAGACTTCGCAGCTGTTGGTGTGCGACTCGGCGACCGCAGCTGGGCGGCGCGGCGAGCAAGCGACGCCGTGAGGACGGCGGTGGCGGTTGCAGTGAATCGCGCAGGTTGGAGGAAATGTGACCAAGCTTGCTGCGGTTGGGTCGTCCGATCGGTGCTGCTGCGTGGAAAGGTGTGCGCGAGGGAGGAGGAACTGCTGGCGAAAGAGACGGCGGTGCTCGTCGGTGGCGTCGGCGTGGGGGAAGCGATGGTATTTGGCGGCCGGTGTGGTTGTTGGTGGCGGTGGCTGCGCGAGTTGAAAAAGAAAAAAGAAGAAAATGGTGGCTCGGTGGGCGGCAGGGGGAGAAGATGGTGGCGTGGCGGGGGTTCGATCATGGTGCAACATGAGGAGGACGAGGGTGGTGTTAGCTGCAGGCGTGGTGTAGCAGTGTGGGTGAAGAAGATGAAGAGGGAATGATGGTACAGTGGTGGTGCATGGGTTCATGGTTTAATAACCTAAAAAGAAAGGGACATGTGATGAAAGCTGGGAAAAGAAAAGTGTCTGCCACATTCCTTCAACTGAGTTTGATTATGAAGGTCACGCAATATTGAGCTGGAAAGAATTGAGCCAGCAAAAAGTTTATTTATTATTTTTTTTATATATATATTTTTATGTTTATTATTTTTTTTTAAAAATCTATTATTATTATGATTTTATTATTATTATTAAGCAAAAGACTTATATGCCCTTTCTATTCCTTTAGTCTCCAAATAAGATATAGGGGTAATTTTGTCTTTTTGAAAATTTGTTTCAAAATACCACTTACTCTCAGAAAAAGAATCCAAAGTAAATTTCCAAAACACGTTTGTTATTTATGGTGGAAATAAAGAATAAATTTTCTTTAAGATAAATTAGTAATTATTAGAATATAAATACTTGGCAAAATAATAATGATAATAGTGATAATAACAATAATAATAATAATAACAATAATAGTAATAGCAATAATCAAAATAATCGTAATAATCATAATTATAATCAAACTTCTGTAAGGAAAACTATATGGAAATCAAATGGTAAAATTCTCGATTTACAGCGGTAAAATTTTATTTACCGTTGTCCGAGTTAATAACAACTCGGTAAAATCGCAAAAATTTTACCCGGGTCGTTACATTCTACCCCCCTTAAAAAGAATTTCGTCCTCGAAATTCCGTCTTATCCGTGGGTCCTACCACGATAGGCTTCTGGCACACTCCGCCAGGTATCCAACCTCAACATGAGATACCGCTTATACCCTTAAGCGACATCTCATCCGCTTATAAATACCAAACCTCACAGCTGAGACATTCACTCTCAGCCATGGACTCTCCACTTCGTTCTCGAACGACTTCGGACTCCAAGAACAACAGCTACATCGGCGGCACAGCTTTCCCGACAAGCTCCGATGAAGAACCTCCCTAGAAGCGGTTCAAGACCAACATCATCGGTCTGGAGGAGCACATGGTGGTCTCCCCAAAGCGACGGAAGAAGCGTGCCGGCAAGAAAGCTGAGGACAAGAAGGGCAAGGCGGTAGCTGAGAGCAGCACACCGCAGCAGAAGTTGACGCAACTGAACTTCTCGCTGAAGAAGATCAGCTCGGCGGTGGCGCAGATCGAGCTGGCATGCATGGAGCTCTTCCCGCACATGGAAAATGTCAAAAAGATTGTAAAAGATCTAGAGAAGCAAGTAACTCCATAGAGAGTACTTCTTCTCCTGTTGTAAACCTTTATAAAATAAATAAAATAAATTTTCCTTTTAAATCAAAACTCTTGTGTTAAGAAATATTATACTAAACAGAATAAAATATCTCAAAGCAAAATAAAAATCAACTATAAGAATGTAGAATCCAATATAAAGAAATTAAAATCAAAACTCGTTTAACAGAATCAAAACAAGAAGAAATTAAAACCAAAACAAGTTTTCATGAACGGTGCTCGTATCGGACGAAAACACCCTCAAACCAAGAAACGTGACGTACAACTAACGGTGACGCCCGTTAACCTCGCAAGGTGATGATCACGGGAACGCCCTGTGTCCCTCGAAAGAAACGATACCCACTTGTTCATATTTTCCGCATAAGCCAAAACGTCTGTCAAGGCTCGTATCTCTCCACGATGTCCGAACAGCTGTAAACTCGTCGCACATGCACTCTACTCGAGATGTGGTCCCATCTGTCCAGCATCAACGATCACGGATGCAAGTGATAAAAGATGCAGGAAAATTATAGTAAAACCATGGAAAGAAAGGACAAGGTAGCCAGGGCGAAAGAAAATCATAAGACGAAAATAGGCTGAAAAACTCTGGCACGGTAATCCGATAAACGCGTAAAGTATAAAAGCAATAAATGAAAAACAACGGTAAATTTTCAAAAAGCAAAATCTTGAAAATAAAAAACGGTAATCACGCTCCCCATAAGAGTATAAAAGAAGGAGCGATGACGTGTAAATCATCAAAAGCATTTTAAAAGCAAACAAAATGCTCAAGCAAACAAAACCACAAAATTTCGAAAAGCAAAACACTACACGTCAAGCAACATGCCTGCTCCCTCATCCGTCTTCTTCGTCAAAGGTGCCAATCTTGGCAGAAGGAATCGTCTGGCCTACAGCATGGTCAACGAACGTGCAGAGGAGCTACCGAATGAGCTCGGCAGAATGCCACGCCTGGTCTTTGTCGACGAGCTCTACTCGTCGCGGTTCTTCGTCACTCCAATGGAAGAGGTGTTCTTCCTAGAGGACCATGGAACACTGAGGACTTCATACTACGGCTCAGCAAACTCCGTGATGTTCTTCATCTCGGATAGGCTTCAAGAGTTCAACTTGGAGTCCACTTGCCAGACTGTGGAGCAAGGTGCTTACTACCAACTCTCATTGACAGCCCAGAGCATACCCAGAATGACTCGGCTACCTCCAACCTGGCCAAAGGTACGGCTACTGGTGTGGAACTGCAGAGGAGTTGCAAGGCGTGCACAGGAATTCTCACGCACCCTGAGGGACTTGAAGAACCAGTATAAACCGAACATGGTTTTCTGACGGAGACGCAGTGGCAACCACGGGACGACCACGGTCTGATTACACTCCGATTCCCTCAAGCTAACCGGTTCGAGATTCCTGGCCAGCGCGACAGAGGCGGCATGTGGTTCTCTTGGAGCGATAGGGTCACGGTCAACATCAACAGTGACGCTAACAGCTTCCGTGTCAACATCGTTGCAAACCGTTAAATGTATTTTCTTATTTTAATAAATTATCAAAAATCCATTTAATATTTCCCTTTATTTTATAAAATATCAAATATCAATGTAGTATTTCTGTTTGTACTTCCATTATTATCAATATTAATAATATTTGTATTTCTGCTTATTTTACCTCTTATGTGTATGCCCTGCGACAGCTGGCGTCCCTTGACTGGATCCATAATGCACTAACTAAATGATATAAAATAATAAACAAATGGAGCGAACTATGCAAACAAGACAACAAACACACAAAGACTGCCCAACAAGACCTAACTTGGCTCCGCTACCAAAATGAGACGCCCCGACCCGTATTTACCGTACATGGTAAACACGTGCCGGAACTGTACAACAGTAAATATATCACGAAACACAGCCCAAAGGCCCAAAGATAATATCGAGGTATAAATCAAAGAATCCGGCCCAACGGCCCAATGTAACCAAAATCCACATAAGAAACTTGGCCCTTCGGCCCAATAACAAACATAGGTCACCCAAAGCCGGGGCCCCAAAACACAGCACAGCGGAAGCAGTTTTAATCTCATTATCAACATATGCAAAACCTGATGCAATCTAATGGATCCGAGTCCTGTCCAAGGGATAACGCCGCAGCCTGTCTGGAATGCAATATACCTGAACCACAAATAACTCAACCTACGGGATGAAAGCCCGCAGGTGAGGGATGAGTCCGAAGTGCCCACCGGGTAAACCCATAAGCAANTCTCTATCATCCAACCATTACCTCATTATCCCGAGCAGGCTCGCAGCCTCTTCGCTCGTCTGGATAATAATCAATACCAAACTGTCATCACATAATAGTATCCCCGGTACTCAACTCACACAATTCTACAGTCAACAACTACATTAATCTTACTTATATCCACAATCCCAACATCATCAATTATATCAACAGCAACAATAATTTCAACAACATCAACGGCAACAATTATCAACATAATTCATCACACAACAAACCAAGCACAGCCACAAAGTATTATACCAGCATCATTGGACTCAGTAAACAAACAACAACTTGATATTACGGGGTGTAAATAAATATTTACTTAACCTCACCTGGTACTCCTTGGCAAATGGTATATGGTGTCACGTTGTCGTTCTCGTTCCTATATTTGTAACAACATAATCACATATAATGCTCATCAGGAATGATAAGCATGATAATTATAAATTAAACTCTAGTGGCTTGTCTTGCACAAAGTCTATTGTCGTCATTTTAATTGGTTCCCATAAAATTCTGTGAGTATCAAATAATTAATACAAGCTGACGAAAGTATTGCAGCCTTTATAAATGATTATGTGATAGTACAATTTAACTAAACATAGTATAGGATAGTTATATATATACAGTACCATTGAAATTATTGGCCACCCAAAACATATCATTGTCTGACCTTGCCCCCTTTAATTATTTCCCAACTTAAAATGATCCAAGCGTTAGTAAACTTACTAGCCATATTAATTGGTTTATTATCAGATTATTATTCCTCAATAGTATTATTAATTATATTATTAATGATATTGGTATTATTTTACTGGAGCAAAAATCAAATACTGGTCATGGTTCCAATTTAAAGAAATTGTTATCCCTTCAGTGGCAATATCACTTATCCAAATTATTTAGCTAACTAAACTGTTAAACTTACCTAAATCTATGTTAAATTATATAATCTAACTTTTAATAGCCCACAACCATTAAGCTTACCAAACCTAGATTAATTATATAGCCCAAACTTTAACAATGGTTTCAGCCCACTGTCCAAACCAAAACCATCAACCCATTGCAATAATAATTCCCAGCCCAATACATGTGACTATGTGAGTTACTTACGCTTGACTTTGGTGTAGTCTAACTTGGCAGCAAGCTGTGAAAGGTTGAAGACAACCTGGACAGCGGTGCGACGGAACGGAAACATGAACGGCGGCACTGATGTGTGCTTTCAAGGCGGTGGCATGCGTGAGTAGGCAGAGGAGGTGCGGCAGGATGCAAGGCGGGGTGTACTCGGGCGTCTGCAGGTGCAGGTTTGGCGACGTGAGGACGGCGGTGTTGTTCGCAGTGGTCGTGCGACGGTGGTGGCTTGCAGCAGTGGTTGGCGGGAAGGCGACGCGACGGCATGAGGGGCTGGTGGCGTGGCAAGGCAAGGCGGCACGGGAAGGAGACTTCGCAGCTGTTGGTGTGCGACTCGGCGACCGCAGCTGGGCGGCGCGGCGAGCAAGCGACGCCGTGAGGACGGCGGTGGCGGTTGCAGTGAATCGCGCAGGTTGGAGAAAATGCGACCAAGCTTGCTGCGGTTGGGTCGTCCGGTCGGTGCTGCTGCGTGGAAAGGTGTGCGCGAGGGAGGAGGAACTGCTGGCGAAAGAGACGGCGGTGCTCGTCGGTGGCGTCGGCGTGGGGGAAGCGTTGGTATTTGGCGGCCGGTGTGGTTGTTGGTGGCGGTGGCTGCGCGAGTTGAAAAAGAAAAAAAGAAGAAAATGGTGGCTCGGTGGGCGGCAGGGGGAGAAGATGGTGGCGTGGCGGGGGTTCGATCGTGGTGCAACATGAGGAGGACGAGGGTGGTGTTAGCTGCAGGCGTGGTGTAGCAGTGTGGGTGAAGAAGATGAAGAGGGAATGATGGTACAGTGGTGGTACATGGGTTCATGGTTTAATAACCTGAAAAGAAAGGGACATGTGATGAAAGCTGGGAAAAGAAAAGTGTCTGCCACATTCCTTCAACTGAGTTTGATTATGAAGGTCACGCAATATTGAGCTGGAAAGAATTGAGCCAGCAAAAAGTTTATTTATTATTTTTTTTTATATATATATTTTTATGTTTATTATTATTTTTTTTAAAATCTATTATTATTATGATTTTATTATTATTATTAAGCAAAAGACTTATATGCCCTTTCTATTCTTTTAGTCTCCAAATAAGATATAGGGGTAATTTTGTCTTTTTGAAAATTTGTTTCAAAATACCACTTACTCTCAGAAAAAAAAATCCAAAGTAAATTTCCAAAACACGTTTGTTATTTATGGTGGAAATAAAGAATAAATTTTCTTTAAGATAAATTAGTAATTATTAGAATATAAATACTTGGCAAAATAATAATGATAATAGTGATAATAACAATAATAATAATAACAATAATAGTAATAGCAATAATCAAAATAATCGTAATAATCATAATTATAATCAAACTTCTGTAAGGAAAACTATATGGAAATCAAATGGTAAAATTCTCGATTTACAGCGGTAAAATTTTATTTACCGTTGTCCGAGTTAATAACAACTCGGTAAAATCGCAAAAATTTTACCCGGGTCGTTACACTTTATAAATTAGCCCAGTCAAAAATAAATAACCGAAAATTAAATACGATGGGCCTTATTTGAGCCCAAGAATAACGTAAATGAAATTAAAGCGAGAATTAAATGCAATGGGCCTTGTACGAGCCCAATCAAAACGTAAATGAAAACGAGAAATTAAATATAATGGGCCTTTTTGTAGCCCAATAAATGACCAAAAATTAAAGACAATGGGCCTTTTGTGAGCCCATTTGTAATTTAAATAAAAACATAAACATAAATTAAATACAAGCATAATAATAGATATAATATACACCTATTCGATAAATCTTTCGGCAATAATAATGGCATAATAATAAAGAATATAATATATATATATATATATATATGTTTACTAGATAAATCTTTCAGCAATAATAATAGCATAATAATAAAGAATATAAAACATATATAGAAAGGATGAAAGTAGTAATAAGAAAAGTTTTAGAAATAAATACCTTAATAGAGTAGAGACTCGTGCTGATAACGTGTTATAAAATTGGGGAAGATTTTCACTATTTGATGGAATAATACAAACTTGATCAAACTTGATCAAGGTAATAATACAACTTTGGTAATAATAATACACTTTTGATAATAATATGTAGAAGAGAATAATAAATTTAGATGGAGGGAGATTGGAAGAGAAGTGTATGGAATGAGAAAAGAGTGAAGTTTATGGTGGGTTGTAAGTGTATGAAAGTGAAGGAATGAAGGGGTATTTATAGTTGGAAATGGGAGGATAAAAACAAATAAGTATGATTAATTTAAAAAGATAAAATCAAAGGGATGTTAGGTAAAGGAAGATGATATTAGGATTAGGACAAATGGAATTATGGAGGGTAATTAGCCAAAGAGATAATTCTAAGTAGAAATTTGGTGTATGGATAAAGTATTTACCGCGGATAAATTCGGGTATGGTAAAAATGAATTTTACTGGATGGTAACAATGATATTCATCATAATTTATTTATAACAAAGATACTGGGATACAAGTGTAACCAAAAGTAGAATAGCTTAAGTCAATCATTTTCTGAAATTTTGATAATCTGTTTGAGACAAAAGGTAAAGTGAAAACCTAATAGTTGAAGTAATTGCGTGCAAAAAAAACTCAAGTTCTTCAAAGGGAACGAAACTTATCATCACTTGTTAAGAGATTAGTGTTGTATGAAATGATTTGGATTTTGCTACAAGAAAAATACGCAATTTATATAAAACCACACAATTCTCAAGCTGATTTTTTCTGTTTCTCATCCGAAGTGGGTCATCCATTCACCCCGTGCCCACAATATGGGCATTATTCTGCTTTGGACACGGACAGGCCAGTGGAGCTGCAACAAGAAGAAACATATTCTGAATGGTCCTCTGTTTATGTCATGTCTGATTAATTGTTCACGAGAACTAGTCAAGAAAAGTGGCCCAAAGAAACAAAAAAATTAAAACAAACGAAAACCAAATGCCAAAACACATGCCAATAATTTTAAAATTAGCACCGATGATGTCGCGGTTCGAGTGATTACTTTTTTTTTTTTGCCATGTGGAATAATTAGCTTCGTTCTGACTAATTTTGATTCTATTTGGATGGTGTTGGTGAGTCTCCAAATAAAAATTTGATTCACAAACTCTAGTCCTAGAGCTCGTTTAACCCAAACCGAATTGTTTATTACTTCGACCGAAGCCCACGTTGATTGGTTGAAGTGATTATTGATTTGTCGTGAAGTTTGAGTCCCACTAAAACAAAAGAAAAAAAATAAAAATAAGGATTAGCTGGACGAGAGTAGCAGTGATGACATCGTTAGCTAATTTGTTTCCGTCGTTTGTACCAATGCAGTGTGAACACCTCTTTTCTTTTGCTAATCACCATTAGTGTTTCTTTAGTCAAAAGAATTGTCAGGAATTAGGGAATCGGTGATGAAAATCATACTATACAAATACTACAGTCTCCCAAGTTGGATTCCTTTGGAATCATGATCGATACCTCCAAAATCAATGATGGATGGAATGGAACACAACAAATTCCTGAGGATCAGTTACATATTTTATTAGTAGTTACCAGAGTCTCCCTTTCTTAGTTTGTATAACAAGAATGACATAAACATACTTTCACACTTGACAATCAACACACTTCAAAGAAAACATGCTCTCAGCTGCAGCAAAAAAATCTCATGCAGTATGTGTTCCATTTCCAGCACAAGGACACGTTACTCCTATGATGAAACTAGCCAGGCTCTTACATTCTAGAGGTTTTCATATAACCTTTGTTAACACAGAGTACAACCACAGACGAATTATCAGGTCCCAAGGACCAGACTCCGTTAAAGGCCTGCCTGATTTTCAGTTCAAGACCATACCCGACGGATT
>JAKUCV010003679.1:0-52439 GCA_028386065.3 Turnera subulata
ATGATTTTGTTTGAGCCAATAACTTAGAGACATTGAAAGTTTAACCTTGTACAAGATTGAGTTCCTAACTTATCTTTTTCTTCTTGCTTGATCTTGTCACATCCATTCTCATCCATTCTTGAACTCTTTAATGTCATAAGGCTTGGTCTTGATTATTTCTTTTTGGTCCATAATAATGATCATCTTAATACAAGGTTGAATTGTCATTATCAAAACCTGAATGAGATAAAGAGATGTTAGCAAAACATTATTTTCAACAGAGATTAATAATCAAAAACAAAAAAAAAAGCTAAATAAATAAATAACAAACTAATAAATCAAAGCCCAAAACTATTAAATTAATGGCCCAAAACATGTGTATAATTCATACACATCAGGCTGAGTTTTTTCCTTGGGGCATGCTACCCCGAAGGGCATGTAACGTCATGAACCTGTAGAGAACTGGATGGCTGATGCAAAGCATGTGATTCCATGGGAGGGATGAGATGATTCCCACAACCAAGCCAAACACCGAGTTCCTCGGGGAGGATAATAAAATCCCTAGCTAACCGATTTAGCAACCCAAACAAAATCCAAAGAAAGAAGGTAGCCCCGAAATCACCCCCATGGGAGGAGACATATCCCTAGCTAACCGAGTTAGAGTCCTAAACAAAACCCAAAGAAAGTAGATAGCCCCGAAATCACCCCTATGAGAGGATACATATCCCTAGTTGACAGAGATGAGATGATTCTTTGTTGAAAAGCTAAACCCAAGTTCCCTAGGGAGGATGACTAAAATCCCTAGCTAATCGAGGTAGCAGCCTAAAACCCAAAGAAAGTAGGTAGCCCTAAAATCGCCCCCGTGGGAGGAGACATATCCCCAGCTAACCGAGTTAGCAACCCCAAATCAACCCGAGTTCCCCGGGAAGGGCGAATAAAATTCCTAGTTAACCGAGTTAACGACCACAAAACCAAACCAAGTTCCCCCAAAGCGGACGATAAAATTCTTGAAACCCGGGATGAGATGACTCCCAACCCATGGTACACATGACTAGCATCAACATCGGCCTCTACTCCTTCAAATTAGTGTGCTCTTCTTGTCGTTGGTTTATTATTAGCTCCTAAAGATTCACCAACGAGGGGCATCTATGAACACCCAATTTTGACCCACTAATATCCTATTAATTTGGATTATAAATATATTTTTAGCTATGGATTAATCCTGGGCTGAGAATTTGTTTGTAGTTTAAATTTAATAGAATATTAATATTTTATTATTTTTGGATTTTTAATATATTTTACTTTGAGTTATTAAGATGATTTAATTTTGAGTTTTAAATATTTAAAGGTCTAATTCTAATAAAATATGGATATTTTACTATTTTGGACCTTTTTGAGTTAATTCTGGGTTTAAAACAAGTTAGGAGCCAGAACCAATAGAATATGGATCCTCCAGCAATTACAGTCCATCAAAACCACTGGACTTAGTAACCATTTAACCCTAATTTTCGTCCAAAATTCGGGTTAAAAATATTGCCTTTTTTGTTTTTGATATTTATTATTTAGTGTGGAGTGTAGAGAAAGTAAGAAAAAATAGGAAAAGGGTAAGGGTAGGATACAAGTTACGGAGCTTTCTGGAGCTTAAAATAGGTAAAAAAACTAATTAGGAAGGGTGTGAGAATCAAGTAGAGTCGGAATAACGAGAATCAAAACCGAAAAGAAAAGAACGAAAATGAAAACAAGTGCTAACGGACATAGAGATATGACCGCCAGCACCTGGCGGGCTTCAAGGCATGACCCCCAGCACCTGGCGGTCACCACGACATGACCGCCGGTGCTGGGCGGACATCGTTCCCAGTTTCGGCAGTTTTCCTAATTTTTTCCGTTTTCTTGATTCTGAGTATCTACTATTGGATCTAGGGATTCAATCCCGAACCTTAGATCAACACCACATCCAGACCCCCTAAACATTACAAATAGGACCCCCCATTCATCCTCCTTCACACAGAATTTCACTCTTCCCCCTCTATACACACATAAGCTAGATGCTTAGAAGAATTCTCTCTTTCCAAGCTTATGAACCCTAGTAAGGGTTGAAATTCTTAAGGAGTTTCGTGGAGAAGAGTAGCAAGGAGGCAGTAGCAAGAAGAGAGGAGGAACGAGGCAGATTAAGGCAAATCGGTGGAGGAAAGTACCAAACCCGAGAGGAAGGTTCCAGTGTAGGTGGTCCCAAAAAAATCATCATATCTGGAGCTGTAGATGTCTGTTTGCTGAATTCTTGAAGTCCCTAGAAATCTGAGAAGACAATCTACAACTTTTTTGTTGATGCCAGATGCCAGTTTGGCCTCCTTCCACGTCGAATTCCCTTTTGAAATCGGGCCAAAATTCTGTAAAGAAGTGGTAAGCATATAGAAGCGAGAGGAGGGCTTCAAGAGGTAACTCGTTTTGATTCCCTTGATTGATTGTTGATGTGATGTGATGATGATGATGCTGTGATCTTCGTATGATGCATGTAAGAACTACGTGAGCTTTGTACTCATTATCAGGGGGTACGTAAACAGTTTCTAGTGGTGGAAACGCAAGCTCAATTTTGTTTTATTTTCCTGTTTTGATCCTTAAATTCTATTTTTATTTTGTTATTTGTGTTGTTATGCATATGGCATATATCAATCTTTTATTGCATATGATCTATCTCAATCTTTTATTGCATATGATCTCACCCCAATATGGATGGGTGCCTACACCTTCCCATCCGTGACAAACCCCCGAGTCCACATCTTTGGTTCGCTTATCGGTTGCCTTAAGGAGTCATTAGTTGCCTAAGGAAGGTTTTTCCCTGAATTTTGCCCTATAATAAAATTCAGATAGCGACGCCAAAGATGTGGATGACGGTTAAGAAGAAGGTGGTGAGTAATCCTAATGAATTATGGTCGGGTACTCACACTAACCTGGAACTCATCCCGAAATTATATACAAAGATGTTGGTAAAAGGACTACCTGAGTTGAAATATGAGAAAGAAGCTACATGTCGAGCATGTCAACTTGAAAAATAGGTTAAAAGTTCCTTTAAACCCAGGCATACTATCTCTATATCTAGACCTCTTGAGTTGCTACATATTGATTTGTTTGGTCCTATGAGAATCATGAGTATTAGTGGTAAGACTGTGTTTTTGTGACAGTGGATGATTTATTCAAGATATACATGGTTTTTATCTCTTTCAAAAAGACCATGCATGTTATGAATTTGGCACTCTTGTTAGGCATTTACAGAATGAAAAAGGCTATAAGATTTCAAAGATAAGAAGTGACCATGGAGGAGAATTTAATAATCTAGTCTTCAATCACTTCTATGAACAAAGTGGCATAGTCCACACCTTTTGGACTCCTAGAATACCTCAACAAAATAGGGTCGTAGAAAGGAAGAATCAAATTTCACAAGAAATGGCTAGAACTATACTTAATGAGCATAAGCTACCTGCAAATTTCCAGGCAGAGAGTGTGAACACAGCATGTTACATTTTAAATAGAATATCCATGCATCCTTTGATTGAAAAATACCCTATGAGATATGGTTTGATAAGAAACCAAATATTGGTTATTTTTGGGTTTTCGGGTCTAAATGTTATATTCTAAATGCAAAGGATAACTTGGATAAGTTTGAAGCGAAATCTGATGATGGAATATTTCTTGGTTACTCCACAACAAGTAAAGCCTATCGAGTCTATAACAAGAAAACTATGCATGTACTGTTTGATGAGATTGATCCTTGTGATCTAAGTGATGATGAAGATTCAGATTTTATCCCTAAAGTTCAACCACAGGCCATAAGCATTGACAATTCTCCTGATGAAAAAGAAGAAGAAGATTTGCCTGTATTAATTCCACAACAAGTGTCACAACAACAACCTACTGTGCTGCCGAATCTGGTTGGAGAAAAACTAGATGTGACTGCACAAGCATCAACTTCACAGCACACTCATGGAAACATCAGAGCACCTAGAGGACTCTCAATAGAAGCTATTCTTGGTAAGATCTCCAGAGGAGTGACTCCAAGATCCTCTATGCATAATGTGAACACACATCTTGCTTTTCTGTCACAAGTGGTACCCAAAAAATACAAATGAAGCCATTCTTGATGAGAATTGGGTAAATGCCATACGAGAAGAGCTCAATCAATTCAAAAGGAGTGATGTGTGGGAGCTGGTACTTAGACCCCGAGAACGTCCTGTAATTGGAACAAAATGGATCTTTAGGTTCAAACTTGATGAATCCAGCATTGTGATAAGAAACAAAGCAAGGTTAGTTGCTCAAGGTTATAATAAAAAAGAAGGTATAGATTATGATGAGACTTTTGCTCCTGTTGCTAGGTTAGAATCCATCCGCATGTTGCTTGTATTTGCATCATTTAGGTCATTTAAAATTTACCAAATGGATGTTAAAAGTGCATTCTTAAATGGATTTATTATAAAAGAAGTTTATGTTGAGCAACTACTGGGATTTAAAAGTTATGAATATCCCAATCATGTGTATAAACTTTGAAAGGCACTATATGGTCTTAAACAAGCACCTGGAGCATGATATGATAGATTGAGCACTTATCTTGTGTCCAAAGGATTAAGGAGAGGAAAGATTGATTCAACACTATTTGTTAAGACAAGTAAAAATGATGTGATTATTGTGCAAATATATGTTGATGATTTCTTATTTGGTGCTACTAATGATTCTCTTTGTAAGGAGTTTGAGCAGCTTATGCACAGTGAATTTGAAATGAGTATGATGGGTAAACTCACATACTTTCTAGGATTTCAAGTAAAACAACTTGATGATGGCATCTTCATCAATCAAGCTAAGTACATCCGAGAATTGCTAAAGAGATATGGTCTGGATGCAACCAAATCAAGTACTACGCCTATGAGTACAACTACTAAACTCGATAAAGATGAGAATGGTAAGGATGTTGATATCAAGATGTATAGAGGTATGATTGGTAGTCTTCTATATCTTACTACCATTAGACCTGACATCATGTTTAGTGTGAGTTTATGTGCTCGATTTCAATCATGTCCTAAAGAATCACATATTAGAGCCATAAAACGCTTCTTCAAGTACTTGAAAGGTACACTTTCATTAGGATTATGGTATCCTAAAGTTGATGCTTTTACTTTGACAAGTTATTCAGATGCTGATTTTGCAGGATGTACATTAGACAGGAAAAGCACAAGTGGGACTTGTCAATTTCTTGGACAATCCCTTGTGTCTTGGTCAAGTAAGAAACAGAATTCGGTTGCAACATCAACAACAGAAGTTGAATATGTTGCAGTTGGAGCATGTTGTGCTCAAATCCTATGGATGAAGCAAACCTTGCCTGATTATGGCTAACATTTAGCTGTGTGCCTATTTATTGTGATAGTTCCAGAGCAATCAACTTGACCAAAAATCTTGTGCAACACTCTCGGACCAAGCACATTGAAGTTAGACATCATTTCATTCGAGATCATGTGTTGAAGAAAGATGCGGTGATTGAGTTTGTGAAGACTGAGCGTCAGGTTGCTTACATCTTTACCAAGCCACTCAAAGAGGAGCAATTTACAAAAATCAAGATTGAACTCGGCATGTGCAACTTGACTTAAAGTTTGTAAGTTTTATCTAGTTATTGCATAAACCATATCTGCATATATGTGCTCATGCATCATCATACTTGCACACAAACACTAAGCACACAAGCAGAAGGGGACATGTTCAAGAGGAGTTTAAATCATTAGAAAGGCTAAGAGGCAAGTATGGAGAAAATCTGGTTTCAAAAGAAACCATCTACCTGTGTTGAAGCATTATCGAGCAAAAAGGATATGGTTTTTGGGAAAAATCATCTGCCAGCTACTGGCGGTTATTGTCCAATGGTTATGTGAAAAAGTAAAGACAAGTAGGTTTAAGTCCTGCAAAAGGAAGTTAGCTTTTTAAACTTCCCATTTCTGACAAAAGCGAAAAAGAGGGAGGAGGAGTTAATGGCACTTAACCGCTCCTTTCTATCATTATTTGAAGTTCCTTCATACCATCAAAACACACCCGTGTTTATCTCTCTATCTCTCTCTCTTTCCCATAATAGACAAAACCTCTATAATCACTCAAATTCTCAAAACCTTAAACACAAACCCTAATTCTCACAATGAAAACATATTCTGGAAAGGAAAATCTAGCAAAAGAGACTAAAACATCGAAACCTATGAAGAGCACCAAAACTCCTTCATCAAAACCAAAATCTAGTAACATCTCAAAAAACCAAAATAAATTTTGTGAAAGAGAAAACCCAAGTGGATAAGGGTAAAGGAACACAGTCTAAGACAAGCCCAGATTTGACTTCAACCGAAAGGAATGCCGCTGAGGGCTTGGAAAAGTTCAAGGCCGACGAGCTCTTGAAGAAAAAGGCAGAAAAGGGAAAAGAGGTGAAGAAACCTGAAGCAAAGAAGGAAAAATCTCCGGGTAATATCTTTGATCTAGGCACACCCTCAAATGTTTTAGTTATTGATACATAGGCACTAGATAGAGTCTATAATCCTAAATGTGCTACTGAAGTTTCTATTGCCTCATTAGAAGGGTTAACTACTGTTAAAAATATGTATGATGCTGAAAAAAGTTGGTTTTAGAATAGACTCCTAGTGCTAATAAATTGCTGTCTGAAGTGCCTAATGCTGATGAAGTTAACACTGTAATTAAAAATATCCTTAACAAATTTGGAAAATTTAGAAAGGATGGGGCTAGGCAATATTTTGTTGAAATGATGCAAACTTCTATGTCTGAGAAAGTGTTTGAGAAGTCTGGGCCATTTGCGGATCTTGAGGATGATTTGGTAGAGAAAGAAAAGAACATGCAGGCTGAGTTAGATATGATTAATGTTGAAACTCAGAAGGTTAAAGATATGGTTGCTGGTGAAACCAAATCTTTGGAAAAAGAAGTAGTGGATGGTGATAATGTGGTTGCAGAAGAAACCACACTTTTTGTGCAGAAGGAAGGTGAAATGTTCAGAAGGATGATGCAACTCTGGAGGATTAACTAAATTTGAGTGCAACACCGGCTGAGGGATCCAAGGATACAAACTGTGATGGTCTTACCTCAACAGAGATCTTGAAGAATGCTGCAAGTGTTGAAAAGGATGCTCAAAAGAAACTTGATGATCTGGTTGGACAAAAACCGGATGATAAGCAGCAAGATGATGAAGAGCAGGTTCAGGGTGAATCCAAGTCTGATAATGGAAAAGAGTTGGAGAGGTAGAATGATAAGGAACAGGATCAATCAGCCTCAGTCTGACAAACCTAAAAAGTCCAAGAAGAGAAGGACAGATGTGGTTTACGCAAAAACCACATAACCTGTGTTGAAAAAGCTGAGTGCCCGACTTCAGGACAAAGGAATAATTAAAAAAACTGGGAAGAAGAAGGCTGCTCAAGTTGACCTCACAGAAACTAATGAAAGGATTGAAGAAATTGAGGAAGAAGAGTTCTCAAAGAAGAGGAAGTGAGTTGATGACAGTAATAACGATTCTGAGAAGACAATCAGTTACAAGTCTGCTGATGATGATCTGGTTAATGAAGAACCAGATAATGAAGATGAAGAAGATAATGTTGATGACAATGAGTTTGATGATGGTGACAATGATGAAGAAGATGCTGAAGAAGATGGAAATGATGAAGATAAAGATGCTGATGAAGATAAGGATGCTGATGATAATGAGGAAGAACATGAGAAGGACGAAGAACAAGAGGAAGAAGAAGTTGAAGAAGTGCAAGATGAACATGAAGAAGAACCAGAAGAAGAGGAAGATGTTCCTATTGTTAAGCCACTAAAGAAAAAGGCAAAGACAAGATCCAAAGCTAAACTGAATGAGAAACCCAATAAGAAAGAAGATGGCGATAAGAAGTACAAAACACTTATGAAAACTCACAATGTTATCTTGGGTGACTTTGATGCTCTAAGGTTTACATTAATCCTTAAGCATTACAAGCTTGATTTCTTAGCCACTTTGAAGACACCAACCGATGAGAGAATTGTGAATGAGTTCTATGAGCACTTGATGATCAAGAAAGACAAAAAGGGAGTGGTTAAGTATCTACAAACCACGATCCGAGGCAAGAAATTGAATATCACTTCCAAGACTATTCAAGATGAATTGAAGCTTAAAGGTGGAACCTTCAAGCATTACAACACTGCCTCTGGGAAGAAAATCAACATTTCTGGTGCTCCGAACTATGCACAGCAAGTAAAGTTAGTGTATAGATCGGCCAAGAAAGGAGAATATAAGCATTCAAGCCTTCTTGCTCGAGCATTGTTATACATGCTCACAAGAGTGATTATGCCACGACCTTGGCACTTGACAAAGATTTCCAATACTGACCTGTGGCTGATAGCTTGTATGATGAAGAAAAGCACTATTTGTTTTGCACACCAGATTCTGCATCACATGGCCTTTTACAAGGCAAGAAGCCATGGATTACTCGTCACTCTTCTCACCAAAAGATTTGGTGTGAAATCAACTAAACCTGCTGCTTCTATGGAACTTGGATCGATTGGCCGCAAGACACTCACAAAAATGAGTCTTAAGCTTACTTCTGCGAGTAAATTTAAAGTGGTCAAGGCTGGTGCAAACAACAAAGAATCTTAGTTGGATGATCTTGCTGTTAGTGTAATATGCCCAAAAGTCAATCATTGGATGATTGTATATAGTCATGTATATACATTAAGGTTATTCCAGTAAATATGTTTATGTGATAAACACTTGTACATATTTATAACCCTAGAATATCTCATATTCTTAAAATGTCCCTAGTCGATTATTATTATGGATGGGTTGTAATAATAAATTAAGACTAGCGTATGTTGAGAATTATATGAGATATGAATTCTACATACGGATACAAGTTAGAGAACTTGTGGACTGGACCGACCTGACATAAGAACATTACATGGAACGTTATATGATTGTCATTAGTGGTTCTTATATGTATTGTCCTTAGACCTGAGATCATCAAGGTTCCCAACATGTGAGTCATATACTTTGATATTACTCTTGACTATTCGTAACTGAGTAGACCTTAGCGTAATCATTGGGTATATGATATAATGTGTAGTGGGTTTTGTATGATCAAGATGGGATTCGCCCAACCCTTATAACGGGTATATTATCAGATGGGCCTCTTGATAGAGTTGAACTGTAAATGCATGGCCATGCTCGGATTATGTGATATGGTGATATCATTAGTATCCGTTTTACACAGTTAACTCGGGGATCAAGAAACTTATATTAAAAATATACGAGATTGACTTATTCCATGTCTCGTGTTTGATCTTGATAATGGGACGAAAGGACAATGACATGTTTTCGAGGCATAATGAATCAGTATTGATCTTGTCGTTTGGGTAGCAATGATGTGTTGCTAGACGCCGCTCATTGTTTATAATTGTAAATGAGTTTACAATTATTGCCAAACGTTACAAGTGCCTACAGGGTCACACACTTAGAACTGTTGATTCGAGCTGGTGGTTAATCCATGGTTGGACCGCAGTTAAACCGTAGTTGGACAGTGGTTGGACCGGGTCGTTTTGGGTTGACTTGGTTCACTAATTGTCAGAATTATTGAACCAGAATTAATGCCATATGATGTGTAAATCCATTAATGCTTAGTAGAGCATTAAGGCATAGTGGAGACATGATTAGACTTAAAGGATAATCATGATGGCTAATGCATGATGATGTTGGCCATTGTCTCATTAATCTATGCATTAATTATGTGTATAAATAGAGGTTGATAATCAGATTATCAACACAAGAGAGTAGACACACAATTCAGATTACACACTTTATTCTTTGAGAAAGAAAGAAACACACCAAACATTAGTATCTAGCTCTCGGAGTTTCTGCAGCTAGCACTGCGATTCGGGAGGGCTCAGGTTAGTGATCGTGAGACGGTTGCTAGCTAGTTATCGACGGTTCGTGTGTATACCGTAGAGGAGTCAGATTTCTGTCCGGTTCTAGCTGATTCGACTCAACAGCTGAGTGAAAGAACTCGACCAATCCAGGTACGATTTTTGTTATTCGGTTTACTCTGTTTTACATGGATCCTCCATGAGTTCCGGGTCTTTTTGCTGCATTTTGTTTATCAAGTTTGCATGCCCGGATACTAACAGTGGTAGCAGAGCCTCTTGCGAAACGCTAAACCAAATTTGTTGTGCATATGTATGATATTCTCACGTTAATGTATGTGATATGTTGAGTTCGATTTGGCATATGTGATATGTTGAATTTTAATTTTGTATATGTGATATATGTTGAAGTAGGTTTTGTCAAAAGTGTTTTGACAATGAGTACTTGATTAGTATGTGATATCAATCAAGGTGTTCTTGACAGTAAGTCGAATGAGTTCGAGAAAGATAAATCGATTGTCGGTTTTCGTATAGAACGATTGTCGTTCTAGTACAGCAAGGCCTACAAACATCGATGTTCATATGAAGATTAGCCTTGGCCGAATCTTCTAAACATCGATGTTGTTAGACAAACATCGATGTTTTGATGAAGATTGGCTTTGGCAGAATCTTGGAACATCGATGTTGTGAGACAAACATCGATGCTCTCATGAAAAGTGGCCTTAGCAGAATTCGTAAACATCGATGTTGAGGGATTAAACATCGATGTTCAAGAGTTCTGTCAAATTGGTTTAAGATTCCAGAATTCTCAAACATCGCTGTTTAAGATCAAACATCGATGTTCTTGAGTTCCAGAATTCTCAAACATCGATGTTTAAAAGTTAAACATCGATGTTCAAAAGTACTGCCAGAAATCTTAAACTTTCAGAACTCTCAAACATCGATGTTTAAGAGTTAGACATCGATGTTCTTGAGCTTTGCCAAATAGTTTGGAGTTCCAGATTCTCAAAACATCGATGTAGAAGTTTAAACATCGATGTTCTTGAGCACTGCCAAGTAGTTGGGAGAATCAGATTCTCAAAATATCGATTTTCAAGTTAGACATCGATGTTCTCATGTATTTTTGGCTTCCAAATTTATGAAACATCAATATATGATTTGTTGATTATATGCATATGATGTATGAACATAATGTGTTGATGTAAATATTAAGTTCCTCTTGTGTTGCCTTCCATTGATAAGCACTCATAATTGCTTAGATCAACACTTGGTAGGTTTTGCCAAAGCAAGGTGCCAATGTTTATCCTAGCAAGGTGCGATGGGATAATTATAATATCCAAACTGCTTATTATGGGTTGAACTTAACTAGATCATCTCAATAGGATTGAGGACTTAGAGGCAAAGAGTTGAGCTAAGTCTATGAGATAGACAAGAACAAGTGTTGTTCACTCAACTTTCCAAGAGTTACATGAGATGTAATTGACAAGAGTTGTCTACCTAAATAACTATGATGTAAGCGATCAGCCAAAGCTGACTTATCTTGTAGTGAAATATGGATCTTGGCCTACTTATCATTATCTTGATTCATAGTAGGAGCATCATTTAATAGAATTCCTTGTTAAATGATTTTATGTATGCATGACTCTGATTTGTGTGACTTGATCATTGTTGTAGAGTAATCATGGCACAAAACACAAGTACACTATCACTGCGATCTGTCCTTGAGAAGGAAAAACTTAATGGGAATAACTTCCTTAAGTGGCATCGCAATTTGAGGATAGTCCTCAAACAAGAAAAGAAATTGTATGTCCTCGAAGGGCCTGTTCCTAATGAACTGGCACCTAATGCTCCTAGGGCGAAAAGAGATGCTTTCAAGAAGCATGTCGAAGAGGCATTGGATGTCGCTTGCCTTATGCTTGCTAACATGGACTCTGAGCTTCAGAAGCAACATGAAAACTTGGGAGCATTCGATATGATCGAACACCTGAAAATGCTCTTTGAAGAGCAAGCAATGCATGAGAGGTATGAGACCTTTAAGGCATTGTTCCAATGCAAGATGGCTGAGTCATCACCAGTCAGGCCTCATGTGCTCAAGATGATTGGATACATTGAGAGCCTTGAGGGTCTGGGTTCTCCTTTGCAGAAGGAGTTGGCTGTTGATCTAGTCCTGCAATCGTTGCCGGATAGTTGCAGCCAATTTGTCATGAATTTCAATATGAATCATCTTGACAAATCCTTGTCTGAGTTGCTTAACATGTTAGGAACAGTTGAGCAACAGATGAAGGCAAATAAATCCAACAGCATATTGATGGTTGGACATAGCAAAGGAAAGGGAAAAAGCAAGAAGAAGAAATCTACCAAAAAGTTTGGTTCATCTTCTTCACAAGTGCTGAAACCCAAAGGTGGTGTTGCAAAAGAAGGACAATGTTTTCATTGCAAGAAACCTGGCCATTGGAAGCATAACTGCCCTATTTACCTTGAAGAGGTGAAGAAACAGAAGGGAAGTAAGACTTCCGCTTCAGGTATTTTTGTTATAGAAGCTAATATCTCTATCTCTGCATCATGGGTATTAGATACCGAATGTGGTTCTACATTTGTGTAAATGTGCAGGATCTGAGAAAGAGTAGAAGATTAGTAACGGGTGAGATAGACCTGCGCATTGGAAATGGAGCAAGAGTTGTTGCATTAGCCGTAGGAACTTACTATCTATCCTTACCGAGTGGTTTGGTTTTAGAACTTGACGATTGTTATTATGTACCTACCATAAGCAGGAATTTGATTTCTGTTTCTTGTATGGACAAGAAAGGTTTTTCTTTTGTAATAAAGAACAACTGTTGTTCTATTTATTTCAATGATATTTATTATGGTGGTGCATATTTGAGCAATGGTTTGTACGTTCTAAACCTAGAAACACCAATCTATAACATTAATACGAAGAAGGTTAGATTAAACGATTCTAATGAAACCTATCTCTGGCATTGTCGATTGGGCCATATAAACGAGACTCGTATTTCTAAACTCCATAAAGATGGACTTTTAGACTCATTTGATTTTGAATCATATGAGACATGTGAGTCATGTTTATTAGGCAAAATGACGAAGGCTCCTTTTACTGGTAAAGGTGAAAGAGCTTCGGACTTGTTAGGTCTTATATATTCTGATGTATGTAGACCTATGTCAAGACAGGCTAGAGGTGAATTTCAATACTTCATTACATTTACTGATGATTACAGTAGATATGGCTATGTGTATCTAATGAAATACAAGTCAGAATCCTTTGAAAACTTCAAAGAATTCAATAATGAAGTACAGAATCAACTCGACAAGAGTATTAAAATGCTTCGATCTGATCGAGGAGGTGAATACTTAGACCGAAATTTTCTTGATCATCTAAAGAAATGTGGTATAGTATCACAACTTACTCCACTAGGAACACCTCAATGGAATGGTGTATCCGAAAGGAGGAATAGAACTTTGTTAGACATGGTTCGTTCTATGATGTGTCAAGCTAACCTTCCTTCTTCATTTTGGGGACATACATTATTGAGTGCTGCATTTACACTTAACCGTGTTCCATCTAAATCGGTTGAAAAGACACCATATGAGATGTGGACTGGGAAGCGTCCCAATTTGTCTTTTATGAGGATTTGGGGTTCTGAGGCTTTTGTGAGACGAGAAGCATCAGATAAACTCGGCCCTAAATCGGACAAATGCCTCTTTGTTGGATATCCTAAGGAAACTAAAGGATATTATTTCTATAATCCCACAGAGCACAAAGTGTTTGTTGCTCGTACTACTATTTTTCTAGAAAGAGAATTTACTTCTAGAGAGATCAGTGGGAGGAAAATAGAACTCGAAGAAGTTCGAGATATAGAGGCTGAGATGGAACAAGGACAGGAACCACAAGTTGTTGTGGGTGAGAATCCTGTACCTGTAACACACGGACCGCGTAGGTCTGATAGGACTCGGTATGAGCCTGAGAGATATGGATTTCTATGACTCATACTGGAGACGTGATGCTCATAGATGAGGATGAGCCCACTTCCTATCAGCAAGCTATTACGGGTCCAGACTCTAAGAAGTGGCTAGAAGCCATGAATTTGGAGATGGAATCCATGTATGAAAACAAGGTATGGACCTTGGTTGATCCACCTGAAGGGGTAAATAACCCATAGGGTGCAAATGGGTCTTTAAGAAAAGGACCGACATGGATGGTAATGTGATTACCTTTAAAGGGCGATTGGTTGCGAAAGGTTTCAAGTAAGTTCATGGTATTGACTATGATGAAACTTTCTCGCCAGTTGCCATGGTAAAATCCATCCGGATTCCATTGGCTATTGCAGCATACCATGATTATGAGATATGGCAAATGGATGTCAAAACCGCTTTCCTTAATGGAAATCTTTTAGAGGATGTGTACATGACATAACCTAAAGGTTTTGTCACTCCAGAGAATGCTAATAAGGTATGCAAATGGCAGAGATCCATTTATGGATTGAAGCAAGCTTCTAAGAGTTGGAATCTTCATTTTGATCAAGTGATCAAAGAGTTTGGTTTCATTAAAAATGAAGATGAGCCATGTGTTTACAAGAAGGTCAGTGGGAGCACTATCGCTGTTGTATGTTGACGACATTCTACTCATTGGGAATGATATTCTGACACTACAGTCTGTAAAGACTTGGTTAGGAAAGAATTTCTCAATGAAGGACTTAGGAGAAGTTGCCTATGTGTTAGGCATAAAGATCTATAGAGATAGATCCAAAAGACTTCTTGGACTAAGCCAAAGTACATATATTGACAAGGTGCTAAAGAGGTTTAGCATGCAAGATTCCAAGAAAGGTTTCTTGCCCATGTCACATGGCATATCTCTCTTAAAGAATCAATGTCCTAGTACATCTAAGAAGAGAGAGCAGATGAGTAAGATCCCTTATGCATCTGCAATAGGATCTATCATGTATGCCATGCTATGTACTCGACCGGATGTCGCATATGCTTTGAGTGTCACAAGCAGATATCAATCTGATCCCGGTGAAAGTCACTGGACAGCAGTTAAGAACATCCTTTAGTACTTGAGAAGGACTAAGGATGCATTCCTTGTATACGGAAGCATTGATGAGCTTGTTGTAAAGGGTTACACAGATGCTAGCTTCCAAACTGACAGGGATGACTTTAGATCGCAGTTAGGTTATGTGTTTTGTCTTCGAGGTGGTGCTATTTGCTGAAAGAGTTCCAAGCAAGAAACAGTTGCCGACTCTACAACTGAGGCTGTGCAAAGTTCCTTCTAAGAACTACGTAGCAGATCCATTGACTAAGCCTCTCACACAGCGGAAGCATGATGGTCATGCTACATCCATTGGTATTAGATACATGGATGATTGGCTTTAGTGCAAGTGGGAGATTGTTAGTGTAATATGCCCAAAAGCCAATCATTGGATGATTGTATATAGTCATGTATATACATTAAGGTTATTCCAATAAATATGTTTATGTGATAAACACTTGCACATATTTATAACCCTAGAATATCTCATATTCTTAAAATGTCCCTAGTCGATTATTATTATGGATGGGTTGTAATAATAAATTAAGACTAGCGTATGTTGAGAATTATATGAGATATGAATTCTACATACGGGTAGAAGTTAGTGAACTTGTGGACTGGACCGACCTGACATAAGAACACTACATGGAATGTTATATGATTGTCATTAGTGGTTCTTATATGTATTGTCCTTAGACCTGAGATCATCAAGGTTCCCAACATGTGAGTCATATATTTTGATATTACTCTCGGCTATTCGTAACTGAGTAGACCTTAGGGTAATCATTGGCTATATGATATAATTTGTAGTGGGTTTTGTATGATCAAGATGGGATTCGTCCCACCCTTATAACAGGTATATTATCAGATGGGCCTCTTGATAGAGTTGAACCGTAAATGCATGGTCATGCTCGGATTATGTGATATGGTGATATCATTAGTATCCTTTTTACACAGTTAACTCGGGGATCAAGAAGCTTAGATTAAACATATACGAGAATGACTTATTCCATGTCTCGTGTTTGATCTTGATAATGGGACGAAAGAACAATGACATGTTTCCGAGGCATAATGAATCAGTACTGATCTTGTCGTTTGGGTAACAATGATGTGTTGCTAGACGCCGCTCATTGTTTATAATTGTAAATGAGTTTACAATTATTGCCAAACGTTACAAGTGCCTACAGGGTCACACACTTAGAACTGTTGATTCGAGCTGGAGGTTAAACCATGGTTGGACCGTGGTTCGACCAGGTATTTGAGCTAGTGGTTGGACCATGGTTGGACCGGGTCGTTTTGGGTTGACTTGGTTCACTAATTGTCAGAATTATTGAACCAGAATTAATGCCATATGATTTTAATCCTATTAATGCTTAGTGGAGCATTAAGGCATAGTAGAGACATGATTAGACTTAAAGGATAATCATGATGGCTAATGCATGATGATGTTGGCCATTGTCTCATTAATCTATGCATTAATTGTGTGTATAAATATAGGTTGATAATCAGATTATCAACACAAGAGAGTAGACACACAATTCAGATTACACACTTCATTCTTTGTGTAAGAAAGAAACACACCAAACACTAGTATCTAGCTCTCGGAGTTTCTGCAGCTAGCACAGCGGTTCGGGGGTGCTCGGGTTAGTGATCGTGAGACGGTTGCTAGCTAGTTATCGACGGTTCGTGTGGATACCGTAGAGGAGTCGGATTTCTGTCCGGTTCTAGCTGATTCGACTTAACAGTTGAGTGAAAGAACTCGACCCAATCCAGGTACGATTTTTGTTATTCGGTTTACTCTGTTTTACATGGATCCTCCATGAGTTCCAGGTCTTTCCGCTGCATTTTGTTTATCAAGTTTGTATGCCCGGATACTAACACTTGCAACTCGAATTAGCTTCCTTGAAACAGATGTTGGTGCTTTGTGTGAAGAGGTAAGGGAATTGAAAGCTGATATGATGGAAAAATTTGAATTGGTTTTCTCCAAGTTGACCACCCTAGTCCCTTCTGATGAAGATTAAAACCTCTTCAGGTCTGATGCTAAACTCATGCATTGTATTTAGATCATGTTTATTTTGGTTCTACTATCTGGTTCTTAATATGGTTTATGTATGTTGAAATGTTTCCTATCTTATGTTTTATTTTGGGATATGTGTTTATCTTATGGATAATTCTTCTGCTCTTTTGCATGTTTATGATCTCTATCTTGTTCCTATCTATTGTGTTATTCTATTTATAATCTCTTTTTGTTGATGTCAAAAGGGGAAAAATCTGTTGATTATGTGTAGGAACAGTGTGGATGTGGTTTCTGTTAAACCACACTTTGATTGATTATGCAGAAATTATAGGAATATGGTTTTTGTTAAAACTAAGTTTTTGATCAATCATTCAGTTTTATGCAGGAAGTATGGAAATGCAATATATATGGTTTTTATTAAAACCACACTTACGACTGCGATATGGTTTTTGTTAAAAACCAAACTTAAAAATTATGAATGCTGCGCTACTTCGTGTTATATATACATTCGACTAATCTCTTATGCAGAAATTGAAAATCACAGGGGGAGTTTTTGGCTAAGTAAGCCAAAATAAAATTCACAAGGAAATCTTTAGCCAAAATGGGCCAAGCTCGTTATTTCTTAGAATTAACTTATCCTTATTGAATTGTGAAATTGTTTTTGAAATGGGGAGCAACAAAACAGGGAGAGATTTTAAAACTATTTGAAAAATATTTTTCAACCCTTGTTTAAATGAAATCAACACTAATTTGTCATCATAAAAAAGGGGGAGATTGTTGGCCTAAACTTGGGCTAATTATCTCTTAAGCTAAATCTGTAATTTAACCATATTTAATCATGGTACATAATTGAGTTTTGATGATTAACAAATTACACAATACTTTGAGTTTGCTTTGTGTTGATTTTAGCTTACAGGAGGAAGTATGGTTTCAGAAAAACAATACCGCATGAATGGTTCTTGTTGCAACCATACCAGATGGTTTTTATGCAACCATATCAGAGTTGCCACTATCAAACTTTACACCACCTTGCGTGTGGTCCTCCAAATATTTAAATCCCACTTCTAACGTTCTGAACTGGTGAGCAAGTAAGAGGGAAGGCTTAACGAAAGTGCAGTTGAATTTATCACTCAACTCCCACTCAACTCATGAAGTTGGTCCAAACTTTCTATTTCTAGAAAAACTTTTCAACCAAGGAGTTGACATGGCGCAATGGTCCCAACTTGGAGTAATTATGAACTGAAATCAACTAGGAGTTCAAAGAGCCATTGCAGCAACTTTTTCCCCAATTCATATGCTATAAAAGAGGGTCCATAACACCTCTGATGATCATCCCAGCTAGTGTGCAAAAATTTGAGTTCATATTTGTGCTTACAATTGTGGTTTCAAAATCTGGCTTTTCTGCTTGTATTGTAAAATACATTCAAAGGATAGTTTGTAAGCAAGTCTTGGTTTAAATTTACTGAGTACTCAAGTCTAGGATTAGATTTGATGGTAGGTTAGAGCTTAGCCTGTGAAAAGCTTGTAAAGGTTTGAGCTTAGCCTATAAAAGCTTGTGTTTGTAAAGGTTGAGGTTGAACCCGTAAAAACCTAAGCATACTGAGTGTTTGAAATCCTAAAGGAAGGAACCTTTAGGTAGTGGAGGTACTTGGTGAGGGGAGAACCACTCTAAATCTCTTGTGTGAGCTTTTCCCTTCCTTACTTTACTCTTATTCTTGTGTTAAAACTTTCACCGAGCTTTACCCAATTCTGGTTTTCCAAAAACCAGATCTTCACTGTCCGAAAAAAAATTTTAAGCCTAATTCATCCCTCCCTTCTTATGCACTTTTGAGCGTACAATTTATATTGTTAGGAATTAAATTATAAATAATAAATAATAAAAAAATATTACTTAGATTATAATAAATAATTTAAATATTAAAAAATCATTAATATTCATTATTTCTTCTTACTCAATTTATTCATAAATAAATAAATTTATTATTTCTTTACATAATTTTATATTAATTTTGATTTTAATAATAGTTACTTTTTGCATCACAACTGCGCCACCATCTCAGCAGGAACACCTAAAGGTCAATTCACTTATTTCCCAGGATGGCAGACACTGGAAGGAGTCTGAATTACTTAGACTCTTTACAAGGGAAGAGTGTGATTTAATTAAACTCATTAACCTAGCCCCCTTGGTGATGACAGATTGATATGGCATTCGCACCCCTCTGGCAAGTTCACCGTAAGGTCCGGCTATCATGCTCTAGTTGCCGAAAAGCAACTGAACAAATTTGTGGAGCATGAGGGGTCCTACATTGTTCCTCACGCTGCATGGGAGATTTTATGGAAACTCAAACTTCACCCAAAGGTGGCAGCTTTCATATGGCGCACATTGCACTATGCCATCGCAACAAACCAAGCTCTTCACCGCAGGGGTATGCAGGTTGATCCTTTATGCCCGGTTTGCGGCCTTGAGGTGGAATCACTCGAACATCTCCTATTCTTTTGCGGTCATTTGCAGACGACTTGGTTTGGATCTCAGCTTGGATATAGACAATCGCCGGTTGGTTTCCCAGGCTTCGCTCAATGGTGGTCCAATTGGACTCAGATTTTACCTCCCGAATCATGTCACGATTTCCTCAAATCTGCTGCTATATTATGTTGGAATATTTGGAGGACACGAAATGCTTTGGTGTTCGAAGGTAAACCTCCCAATCCACGGTTTACCATCTCAGCAGCCGCCTCTCAAGAGATTGAGCTAGTCCAAGCCTGTTTGCCTTTTACCTCTAATATTAACCCCCCAACGGATAGGGCTACCTCGGGGAATAACGGGTGGAAACCACCAGACATGGGTGTCGTTAAGATTAACTGCGATGCTTCCTTTGTGTCTCCATTGCAACCTGCTGGCCTCGGGATTGTGTGTAGAAATACAGTGGGTAAGGTGATTGATGGACAGGAACTACGTCTGCGTAGCTCCTCAGCACTAGTAGCCGAGACTTTGGCTATCCGAGAGGCAGTCTTACTAGCCCTTGCTAGAGGATTTATCCAAGTCCATATCGAGACTGACTCTGTTTGTGCAGTTGATGCGATCAGGAGGCTCACACCAGCTCCCACCTCTATTCGTTCCATGGTCGCCGATATTCATCACTGTATTTCTACAAAGAATTTCAACTTTTCACATTGTAATAGATCTGCAATTCTTGTTGCAGACTGGATACCAAAGGCAGCTAGGAGAAGGCAATGTCATGCACCTTCTCCACAGCTAGGCAAGCTACTGTATTGTGATATGTCTTCAAGGCAATGATTTCCATCTTTAAGATCAAAAAAAAAAAATCTGAAAAGGATAAAAGTGTCAAATAAAATAGTAAGAGCGAACATGGAGGGCCTAAAAATATCGATTTTTGATTGAGGTGGAGAATGTTTTGCAAGAAGAGCTTAGAGGGTTAAGATATAAATTAACTCATCTTTTACATTACAGCAAGTGAGTGAGTTAGTTGGCCAAATTTTCAAACACAATTCCATCCACCGGGACGGTGCTAGGTAGGGTTTATCCAGGGTGTTTGACATCTCCACCATCATGGCGAAGGCCTCACGGGGACGCCGCTCCCCGCCGTCTGGGTCTGTTTCGGCCTCCTCCTCGCGCTCGCGCTCGCGCTCTCGTTCTCGTTCGCGCTCCTACTCCGGCTCAGATTCCCGCTCCACCTCTCGCTCTCGCTCCCGCTCCTTGTCGAGGTCCAGATCCGTCTCCCGCTCCCCCTCTCCCTCCCGCTCAGGATCCTTTTCCTCCTCTTCCTCTCCTTCTCGCAGCGCTAGCTCCGGCAGCCGTAGCCCCCCTCCTCCTCGCAAGAGGTAAGTGATTGATTAAGCTTTTCTCCTCCTCCTTTTTTCCGTCTGTTCTTTTATCTGAGTTGAACCTGAGTCCTATAATTTCTACTCAGTTCTGGTGAGGCTGTGGCTAGGCGAGACCGGTCTCCACCCCCACAAGCAAAGAAGGATTCTCCTCCACCACTGGCGAAGAAGGATTCTCCGGCCCCCAGGTATTTCTATTCTTCATCTTCGAGACTTGCTGTGTTTTTCGTATGGCAAAGGATGACTTCATAGTTACTTGTACGCTCTATTGTTTGTTTCCTTCTTGGCCGTGAAAACTCTAGTTTTATGTTGAATCTGATGTTCCTGTTGATGGAATTAGTCTCTTGTGATTTTGGTGGAATTTATTAGCTTTCTCAAAGGTCCCTTCCTCGCTTTTGTTGCATCACATTTTTTGTGCGTTGGCACTGATTTCAGGAAAGCTTCATACATTGGCGAGTCTCATGTTCTTCACGTTGATTCACTCAGCCGGAATGTCAATGAGGGCCATTTAAGAGAAATATTCAGTGAGTTCTGAAGCTTCTCTTTTTTCTTTTTTCAAAAACAAAAAATTTAGTGACTTAAATCCAAGCTTACGAACTTAAATCTTCTTTGTTGTGTGTAAGTTTTAACTGATGTTGATTGTAAAAATATTAGAATCTCTTATGATCATGTTGCATATTTTGATATTCATGTTCTTTTTTTCTCATTCAGGTTGCTTTGGTGAAGTTGTACGTGTGGAACTGGCTATGGACCATGCTGTAAGTTCATGAAATCTTTTCTACTGTTACGTTTGTGCCACGCATGCATGTTGCGGTATGAACTCTCAATTTTTGTGCATACGGACATATACGTTTTTGCATATGTGTTTAATGTTGTGCAGGTTAAGCTTCCAAAAGGTTTTGGATATGTTGAGTTCAAGACAAGAGCAGATGCTGAAAAGGCACTACTATATATGGATGGGGTATGCTTCCTTAGAATAGAGAGAAATTCTAGCTGCATTTGTAAAACCATAATATTTTTAGTAATTGACAGTTCAAGCTGCCGTGCTGCAGGGCCAGATTGATGGTAATGTTGTCCGGCTAAAATTCACATTTCCTCCGCTGCAGAAGACCTCGCCGCCTCCGAAGGCTAACCTCTCTGCTCCCAAGAGAGATGCTTCGAAAACTGATAATGCCAGTACAGACGTTGACAAGGATGGAGGCAAGCGGCAAAGAGAATGTATGCCGTATATGAGTTTATGTTTCGTGCCGACTTTTAATCTGTTTCTGTTATTTATTCATTCATTCTCAGAGCTTTGAGCTCACTGTTGTTTGTTCGTCATAGCTTCTCCCCATAGGAAGCTTCTAGCCTCACCTCGAAGAAGATCCCCCATTGGTCGTAGAGGTGGATCTCCTAGACGGCTGCCAGATTCTCCTCCTCGTCGCCGAGCAGATTCTCCTAACCGTCGAAGAGCTGAGTCTCCTTATCGTCGTGGGGAGACACCTCCAAGGCGAAGGCCAATCTCTCCAGCCAGAGGTCGCTCTCCATCTTCTCCACCAAGGCGGTATAGATCTCCAGCAAGGTTGGGGAAATTATATATCTTATCTAATATATCATGTTTATTTTTGAAAATGCTGTCTCTAATTTATTATTTCTTTAGGGCCTCGCCTCGAAGGATGCGTGGTAGTCCTGTGCGTAGACGTTCTCCGCTTCCTCCAAGACGACGGTGATCATACTTTCTACTTTGATTTATATCCTATTTACGAAGTGGCTTCCAAGTATATTTAGTGATTGTCTTAACCTGTCGTTTACATGCCATGGTTCTGCTGATTCTCGCATTGTTTTCTTGTTGATATGTGACATTCCATATAACAAAACATATGCTTTTATAAGGAGACACGGGCACAATGAACTGGCAATAAGAGCATTGCCATAGAAATAAGTGATATTATCCAAAAGGGTCAGGTTATAGGCAAAAAAATAGTATCTGGTGCCATAAATGATCTGATTGATATGAAATAAAGCGGTAGTACTTGTATAAGCTCACTGCAATGGAAACACCCCTTCAAACATTAAAAAAAATTCTGCAATATACCAGGAACATGTCTTGACTGGCCGAACTTTGAAGTTGGCATTTGTGTTGTTAACAAGTGATATTACTTGTATATATGGTCTCATTGCAAGTACCAGATCCTAGTGGACTACATCAATGCTATGGGAAGGTTCAAGTTTCTTTGTTTCATTCAACTGTCAGATCTATGATGCCGTTTCATTTTTTTTTTCTGATGCTACGATGCTGATTCATTTGATTGTGAAAGTGGAGACATAATGTGTCTTAGCGACCATGATCAAAGTGGTAGAGAATATCGTGAAGTTAATATAATGCTATTTGCCAACTTAACATCATTGTTGGTTTTTAATCTTTTACTTAGTTTTCCCTGAATCATGTATCTTCTCTGTCAATCTTCTTATAAACCTTGATTATGGTACTTGCTTTCTTATCCAGAATGCTCAGTGATTTGTCACAATGGAACACCGTGTTTAGCCACTTTTTTTTTTTTATTGTTTACATTATATCATATAGAATTGGATCTTTATATGTTATTATTGCCTACTTCTAACTTCTCTACTTCTTTTCCCTTTCTTATCAGCTCACCTCCTAGACGAGCCCGCAGTCCTCCACGAAGGTCTCCAATTCGTAGACGCACTCGGTCTCCAATACGTCGACCTGTGCGCTCCCGTTCAAGATCATTCTCTCCACGAAGGTAAAATATTTCTGTATCTAAGGGATGGATTATTGTTATTTGGACCAACTCATTTTTACTCTGATCTCTCTGTCTATCTCGTTTTCTTTTCTTTTGCCTTTTTTTTCCTGCTTGAATGTTTGATATATGAGTGGTCTAAATGATTCTTGGTTATTAATGAACATTGTTTTGTCTGATGTTTGAGGATGGCAAGTTGATTAGTTCAGGATGGATTTGGGTTAAGGGTTTTCTAGAAAGATAACATAAATGCTGTTGATATTTCTGATGGAAAACAGAGCTGTAGCCTCTTGCTGTTTCAAAAACTGTAGAAATTCTCATTTAGATTCCTACTAGGATAAACCAAGATCTTAAATGTAGATAAGTATATTTGACTTGGTGACCTCTATTTTGATGCCCCAGCATTCTAGTTATCTAGGCAAGGAGTTACTTTTGGATGTTGTTGGGAGTCTTTTTTTTTTTCCTGCCCTTGGCAGAACGACAAGGTTGGTGCGTCCCTGTTGTGGAAAATATAATGCAGGTGTTTTGTGTAATAGTAGGGAGCCTCGGTACACTTAGTTGCACCTTTGAGGAAAAGCAAAAAGAGGAAGAATGCTGGGTTAGGAATGTCTCAAGAACTAGATATGTGACAGGAATTTTTTGTTTTAGTTGGAGCTTGATTGCAAACAGTGATAAAATATCATTGCAGGATAGAATTGGAAATGCCAGTCTGTCTTTACTTAATCATGTGGTGGGAATCTAGTTGTGAAGGTTGGTAAATAGTTGTATTACCTAGTTTGCAGTTCAAGGTTGTATGTGGTACGGGAACCACACAATATAAGCCACCTGGTATTGGCGGTCTGGATGGAATGAAGCTTAGTTGGATCCTGTCTCAGTTTAGGGTACTTTCTGAACACGTAAAGCAGGCTATTCATGGGTGTTATACATTTCATTGGCCTGATTCGAGCACAATGATGAAAGTTAGCCTTAGTTATTAGAAACATATTAGGACTTCACTGTTGCTCCAATATATACACTAACCTGTCACTGATTCATGGTATTACTTTCAATTTGAAACCCTTAAGCTGCTGCCAGCTACCATTCCTGTTTTATTTTGATTGCTCTTCCGACGTTCATTACCGTTGCTGGAGGAGAAAAGCGTTTAGCTTTTCCACTTAATCTTTTGTCAGTTTTTGGTTTTCTACTTGTTTTTTGCTCTCTGTGAGGCATCTCTTTCTTGCCTTCTTGCTTTTGTTGTTTTGCATCAAAACAGGAAAACCTAGCAAAACAGCTTGTGTTTTGGGGTTGCTACCTTCCATGATACAGGCCGTCTAGGTGCAGAACTTTTTGTTTGGCAAGGGGAAGGGAAGTGGAGGTTGACGGGAGAGAATGAATCTGAATCTCTTCAGTACTGTATGAGGGAGAGTAGAATACATTAAACATAAGCACAAAGCACCAATAGAGGGAAGGTGAAGGTTTTTGCCTTGCATTGGTGGGTGGATCGTACCCTGCGTGGTGTCAGAAGTGTACAAGGACAGTAGAACTTAAAAATAAACAGAGGGAACAAATGGAAGGAGAAGTTTTTTTTTTTTTTTCCTTCTCTTATTTTTGTGGGCTGGGTGGGTTGCAGAAATTGTATAACTGGAGATAGAGAAGTTAAACAACGTAAATTAGTAGTCCATTGTCCTTCGAAAAACATGGCAATATTCATTGTTTGTTGGATTGGCAGATGTGATATATTATTGGCTCTCGGATAGGGGTCTCGGATAGTCTTCTCTAACTTCAATTCATTGGCTCTGTCCTGAGCTTAATGTTGGAAGCTAGGTGCTTGGTACTCGCTGCCATGTTCTTGAAGTCTATTCAGAATGAAGATATTTCTTGGTGTATTATATTCCCAAAACATCTCGATGAGTTTTCTTCTCAAAAGGCAAAAGAAGAATAAGATGCTATTCTTATATTATTTTTAGTCCAAACCTTGCATTTTCATCTGTCAAAGTGTTGTTGATACCGCTGCTAGGCATGTCTTACATTTGGCAATGGTATTGCTTATGATATTTGCTAATGACAGAGGCCGAGGACCAGCAGGGAGACGTGTGAGGTCATCGTCATACTCCAGATCACCTAGCCCACGCAAGGTTGGCACTTTACTCTTCCTAAGCGAGAAGCAAAATATCACTTCTTCATGTATGTAATTGACTTTGGGTGTGTAATTTGTGCACAGGTCATCCGAAGGACGTCAAGAAGTCGCAGCCCTAGAAGGTAAATAACTTTTTTATTGTACATTTTCTTGCTTCTGATACTTTTCACTAATTAATTTTGATTTTGTAAGGATATTTCATACCTGGCTAGACGATATTCATTAAGGAATCCATGTTATTGTTAGTAATAGAGCCAATGTGTCTGATGTAGATGCCCTCATGAAGCTTAAAAAGAGCTCCTTGGCCTTGTAAAATTTTGTATTAGGGAACTTAGTTTTATCTATTTGTCTTCAGAATTTCTAAAGGTTGAAAGTATGCATTTGACACTGCTCCACTATATTTATTTTGGAGTGAGAGGGATTGGGAATGATGCCGGAACAAGAGGGGGTTTATGGAAGTTGCAGGTCTGGGTTCATATTGTTGACTTTGATTTGGGTACTACTTGATATGAACCATAATAATACAATAATTTTGGTAATACTTCTGAGATGGTAGGACGTTTCCAATGCTAAGTCAGGGATCATGTGCCTTTAGACTCTTTGGAAGGGATTAGTGATGCTGGCATAACCAGGCACTTTTATCCTTTTCGATCGGCTTCTGCCATTGCATTCACAAAATTGCTTTGACAATATGATACCACGAATTGAAGAAGAGGAGGACAAGGCGTTCTCTGATTGGGAGACAAACAAAAGAAGCTGTGTACGAAAGCACTTTAAAATGTTAAAATGTTGTGCACCATATTTTCTTGTTGCTTTTTTCTTTTCATTTCTATGTTTCAATATCATGTGCTAAGTTTCAAAATTTTATGTACATTGTCAAGTTTTGTATTGTTCCGGTGGAGTGATTTTGTTTTATTCTTTTGAATAATCTGCGGTGATGAGTATTTCTTCTGCAGGCCCTTGAGAGGGAGAAGCCCTAGCAACAGCAGCAGCAGCAGTTCCCCACCTCGTAAACCTTAGGTAACATTGTTGTGGTTGGGGCACATTCAAAGATGTAGGTAATGTTGTTTCCTTCTTCTCTGTGTCTGTCTCCAATCCAAGAGGATGATCGGGATTTGATGTAATGATTAAGATTTATTTCCATGTCTTGCCATGCTGGTGATGCACTAGGATTTGGTACTTTTTCAGGGTTTTTTTTTTGTGTTTCCATGGAGGCTTACAAGAGTCTGCTCAAATATATTAAGACCAGCGAAATGTTATTCCCTTCATTGCTTCGCGTTTAAACTTCATGGGGAATGCTCGTTT
This sequence comes from Turnera subulata, assembly GCA_028386065.3. Classification (NCBI taxonomy): domain Eukaryota; kingdom Viridiplantae; phylum Streptophyta; class Magnoliopsida; order Malpighiales; family Passifloraceae; genus Turnera; species Turnera subulata. The sequence goes on from JAKUCV010003679.1 coordinate 26,949, forward strand.
TGATTGAATTTTCTTTCTCATCATCTAAAATTGAATACTATGCTGTATTATGAATTTTAACTATCGTTTATTTTGATGAGATTGCAACTTGAAGACTGAAGAGTGGAACGCTTTGAGATTTAGGAGGTTCAATCGAGTCTAATTAGTGCCCAATTGTTTTGTTGACAAATCATATAAGATAACAGAGATTATTCATTGAGAAGATATAATATAAACATTTTATAACTTAAAAAGAATAATTTTTTTGCGCTGCAAAAAAACATAAAGGACAGCAGCTTAATAATGGCCCGTTCTTGATTTAGTTCTTCCATAGGATGATAGGAGAGACTTTCTAGAACCTTGCGTTGAGACCACCGGCATATGGCTATTCTTACATTTTTACTACTTTTTGCCAAGTTTTGAGCAAAATGCAAGTTTTATGTTATAAAATTATGTAAACGCGAATGTCATTTTACATCGTACCACCTAACATGCCCCTCCCCTCATCAGCTATTCTATGTATATTGTACAAACTTTGTGGAAAATATAATATAGAAGTGAACAACTGGCTCATCTTCTTCCTCCCTCTTCCTTCTCTTTTTTTTCCATAACTGTGAAAATTTAGACAGTATTAAACATTAGATTCATAATACGTTATCAGTACGATAGATTCTACACAGAGCAAACCCAGTGCAAGAAAAAAAAATCAACCCAGAAAAGAAAGAAAATCGAGAAAAAAAAGGGGGGAAGGAGATGCACAGTTGCCACCTTCTTCCTCCCGAGTTCTGCACTGTTCACCACGAAGAGCTCCGCGCCTCATCTCGCGCCACCGCCGCCACCGAAGCCTCGCCCGTGCCGTCGCCGACCGAGCGGCGTCTTCCCGTTCTCTTCCACCACCTGACGCGCCACCAGCACGAGGAGACTCGCCGAGAACCCGACGGATCTTGCTCCGTCGCGCCATCCGCCACCTGCTGACGACGTCGCGCCCAGCTTTTGGCCGCCCTTGTGTCGCCTAGTCGCCGCCGTGCTCGCGACACCTTCCTCGCGTTGCTGTGTCGCCGCCGCCGTCGTACGTGCCGCCAGGAGACGACGACCCGACGAGCGACCCGCGGATCCGCCTTCCTCCGCGCCTGCACCTTCTTCCGGCTACGCAGCGCCTCCTTTCCGCCGCCCCTTGCGTCGCCTTTGTCCACCGCTTGTTGTCCCAGTGTCGCCGCGCCCTTCCTTTCCTCCTCTCGCGCCGACCGCCGCTGAACCCTTCAAGGTGAGGCCGGGTTGCGACGACCCATTTAACACGGGCGGGTCGCAACTTGAAGGGTTGAAGATGACCCGAATGTGACGGGTCTAACCCGTGAAGAGGTGATCCAACCCGACTACAGATGGGTCGCGGGCTTGGACTGCTGGGCTTGAGGTAATGCTCTTGGGCTGTGCCATCGGGCCTGCTGCGTGGGCTGGTGCTTGGGCTCTTGCTTGGGGCCTGGGCTTGTTCCATGTTGTAGGCTGGGCTTGCACTATTTGGCCAAGTCCAGAAATTAATAAAAGAAAATAATAATAAAAATGAATATAATCTGAAATAATATAATAACAATATTTCTGAAAATATACATATGATAAGTATTCAATATTGGCCGGCTAAGCCGCCTTATCTTTTTGTTGGCTGGCAAAGCCGCCTTGTTTCATTTTTTTGGCCGGCTAAGCCGCCTTTATCGAGTAAGCGTATATTATATACTACCTATTATTATGCTTTTATTTAATTTATGCTTTTATTTAAATTACGTTTCATTAATTATTTTTTACTGGGCTATTAAAAGGCCCATTGTATTTAATTTGTCGCTTTAATTTCATCTACGTTTTGCTTGAGCTCATACAAGGCCCATTATATTTAATTTTAGGTTATTTTAATTAGGCTAATTAATAAAAGGCCCATGTTTATTTTAATTAAGTCTTTTATTTATTTAATTTTTGGAAATATGTTATTCAAGGCCCTTAAAATTTCCGGAAGAAATTTATCATGGGCATTAAATGTTTAAATGCAAATAGTCTGGAAGACGCAATAAAAGCGAATATAAAGCAAAGACTGGATGTCTTACTACTCAAAGATCCAACGGATCTTTAAGGACAAATTGAAGGAAAAATATAAACCAACTCGACTACAATTTCCTTAAGTGGCATCGCAATTTGAGGATAGTCCTCAAGCAAGAAAAGAAGTTGTATGTCCTTGAGGGGCTTGTTCCTGTTGAACCGACACCTAATGCTCCTAGGGCGAAAAGAGTCCAATTGGATGTTGCTTGCCTTGTGCTTATCGCCATGGACTCTGAGCTTCAGAAGCAACATGAGAACTTGGGTGCTTTCGATATGATCGAACACCTGAAAATGCTCTTTGAAGAGCAAGTGATGCGTAAAATCTGCAAGCGCACAGATCAAAGTAGCACACAAGGTCGTATCCACAGGGACTAGGCAAAATAATTAACCAACAGACTCACTCCGTTAGGCTGAAAACAGTAAAAGAAGTAACGATTTCGAGAATGTGATTTGAGATTATGATAAATAACAAAATAAACAGAGCTAAGCTGTATATAAAACGAAGAGATCAGATGATAGAAAGCCTAGATCAATCGGGGTTCACTACTCTATCCTTTTATGCCCTAATTATCCTCTAGATTCTGCCAATAGGGTGACTCTGTTCCGTGCCCACGAACGGGGTGACACTGTTCGCTAAAAACCTACAGCTTTCTATTTGTTTTCTTGATGGGTAATAACCTAAGGTGAAAGAATCGACTTTTGGAAGTATAATCTCGTCTCAGAGGTCAATCTTACCACTGTCGTGGATCAAACCTATTCCTAAGAGCAATGATGTTCTATGTTGTTACTAATTCTACAATATTCCTAATGCCTTTCAGCACCTAGATTAAGGATGATCTATGATTTTCCAAAATTAAACGTCTCCTGTCGGTACTTAGCTTAACTCCTAAAACAAGTATAAAGGTGATCAAGCTTCAAACTTGGATTAAGCACACATAAATCAATCAAGAAATCCAATAAAGAAAACTGCTGGAGGGATAATTAAACCATAAAAAGAGTTGAGTAGCTACATCCCTCTTGATCTAGAAAAGAGGATTAGTTCATAATAAAATAACAAACAAGCATGGAGGATTTGTTCATCTTACAAGCCGAAATAGAGAACAAAAGAAAATAGACAAGAGAGCTTCTCTTCCTTGCTGCTGCTGTCGACTTTCAGCTCCAGAAAAATCCCCTTTTTTTGCTGCTGCGATACCCTTTTATTGTAGTAAAACCCTAGACTTTTAAATTCCTAGATTCTAGCCAAGACAACTAAAAAGTAGGAATTAATATCCTAGGAGTTCTCCTTTCTTTTAGGAGCAGCAAAAAGTGTATTAAATTTCCTTAGAAACAGCAGCAAAGTCGGTGCCAACTTATTATTTGGCCAACAAGTAATCCTTCTGTCACATGGACTATAATGCTCCAGATTCTGGTCTGCGGGTTTCAACGGTGTGACACCATTGAAAACTCATCGTCGATAAATCTTCATGAATTAGCTCCAAAATCTCCAGAATCCTTTAGAGTACTCCAATTCTTCCAAAATCAAGCCATTTTGCAACAAAAGATACCTGAAAGCGCAAATTAATAAGCAAAACTAGTGGAAAACAAGCTAAAACTTTAAATAACATGCATGATCTTAACTAAATGCTTGGCCAAAGGGGTATTTTATGCTCTAAATAAGTATATGATATGCACACATATCAAATTCCCCCAAACCTGAACTTTTGCTTGTCCCCAAGCAAAACTAAACAATGAATCGAACAAGGAAAAAGATAAGATAAGATATGCACAAGGATGTTGTCTATTCAAACCTGTACCGGCGTGACCCTGTTCAAATTCAACTTGTAACTTAGGCTCAGAAAAGACTGCCTTTGAAAAGTTTGCTTATAAAAATCTCAGGTCTAAAGCTCACCAAATTACACACAATCAAGACTCAAATTCTTTCACAAGCACCAGTCCAACCAATCCTTCAAAAGATATGCTTAGAAATCGATCAATTAGAAACAATATCCCATAGGCAACTCAAAACTCACATCTCCATTAATGGACACAAATCAATAATCAGAGATCAATAGGGCTTAATAAAAGGGTTGAAACAAGGTTAGGTTTGTGTTGTGAATGAAGGGGAAATAGTGTTCAAAAGTTTGTCAAATTAGTGAATCCAAATCATGCAAAATTAGAGCAACTTGATGTTTCAACAGGCTGACCTTGTTCAGTCAGCAGTAAAGTTCCTTGAGTAATCTGCCCTGTTCAACTCAAATGCACACACATTTTTTTGTTTTTGTTTTTTTTTTGTGTATGTTACGTTTTTCTGTCTTTTTTTTTTCAACTTTTTGCTCTTTTTTTTTCGTGAGTGAGCAGGGGTTAATCATGCTACAGCTTGTATTCTTTTCACAGAAATTCTGAACAGGGCGAGACCGTTGGTTTTGAAATCTGATGTTCAATGCTCTTTTATGAACTGATGCGCAAGTATATGGACTCAATAACTTAACAGAACGGGTATGGGTTGATTTAAAAGAAAAAATGTGTGCTGATCAGGCACAAGATGGTCATGTGAGTGGCTGCAAAGGTGTGAGGTGGTTGTTGTGGGTAACAAAAGAATGTATGACCAACTAAAGTGGGCTAAAAGGGCTAGCAAGGGATGTATTGATCAAGGGTAGGCTATGGTTTCTGTGTGAGTGTAAATCAAGGATGGCCTAAATCATGTCTCTGATCAAGATTGTGCTAAAAATTTCGTCTCAATCAAAGTGTAAGAGATGTTCTAGGACAATTGTTTCTTAGAAGTTTTAAGAGTTTCTAAACTATCCAAATCCTAAGGACATCACTTTGGTTAAATGAGATCAAGAATCAGAATTATCGTATGGTGTGTGTAGTTAAGGACCTGATTCAGTGTAAGTTCAAAAATAGATAAAAGAATAGGCATTCCAAGGCTAACTAACGCAAGCAGAACTGAACAGAGACGCACCGTACAAACTGAAATAAGAAGACATCCACAATAATATAAAATCCTTTGGCCCATGCAACATAGTTCATGCATAAAATAAACAACGCCACAAATTGCAAATTTGCTCCCCCCCTCCCCAAACCAAAACAAAGCAGTGTCCTCACTGGTCCAAGAATAACACAAAATCGGGGGAGCAAAGCAACAACAAATAAAATACAGATAAAAAAGTAAAATAGAAAAGAGCAAGATAACATGAGACAAAGGACACCCCCAGACCTAAAATTTAGCATGGCTAATAGATAAGGGCGGGAATGGGTGGGCTAAGGAACACAATACTGAACACTAAAATGCAAACAGAGTGACACTGTTGAACGAAAATGTGCAAAGAAACACCAAATATAGCACAACAAAAATAACGGAGAATAAAATATGAAGGAAAAGAAATGCTTCTCTGGAATTTCTGCTGGTGTCATGTCCTTCCAATGCCCTTGTGTCATGTCCTTCCTCTTTTTCTTTTTTTTTTTTGTTTTTTTTTTCTGCAAAATAAAATAAAAAACAAAAAAATAAAAGAAAATTGCATAAATTGAAATATTACCTCCTAAAATCTCAAGTTGCCTCCTGAGCAGCGCTTCTTTAACGTCTTCTTAGCTGGACTCCCTTCCGTTTAAGTAATGGTAGGGTCTCAGAGCAACAGAGTCACTCTGTTGTCTACTGTATCCCCTGGGTCATACGGCTTAAATAAACATCCACTAACCCTGAATGGTTCAGGCTTTCCATCAATTGACTCCACTACTCCATGAGGAAGGACTTGGACCACTGGTTGGAATCTTTTTTTCAGGTCATGGTCATCAACAGGGTCACTCTATGACACAGGTTCGAGCTTATAAACTTGCTGGATAGTTTCTGGTACGTCCCCTTCGATCAAGCAAGTATATTCTGGAGCGTTTTGTTCCTCTTGTTGTGCACCATCAATAAAGGAAGTCAATAGTGCATCGATTGTGTCACAGAGTGGGCCTTCTTGATCAATCTCCCTTGCAACCTTGTCCGTAAATGCATCAACTCTATAGCACATGTTTGCACTGAGTTCATTCCTAGCAACCTCTGAAATTTTGAACTCCACTAAATCATTGCCAACCTTGAGGGTCAGCTTCCCTTCTGAGCAATCAATCATAGCCCCTGCGATTGCTAAGAAAGGTCTTCCAAGTATGATGGGTGTTTGGGAATTGGTTTCCATTTCTAGAACAACAAAGTCTACTGGAATATGCAATTTTCCAATCTGCACATGAACATCTTCAAGCACCCCAATTGGATGTTTAACACTCCGGTCAGCTAGCTGCAGGGTCATCCTGGTGGGTTTCAAGTCCCCAATTGATATTTTCTTAGCAAGGGATAGAGGAATTAAGCTGACACTTGCCCCTAAATCACACAAAGCTTTGTCAATTTTCAGAGTATCAACAATGCAAGGAATTGAAAAACTCCCTGGAATCCTCAATGGCTCTCTTCTTGGACACAAGGTCTTTCAGGAACTTAGCATAGCTTGGCATCTCACTAATCACCTCTGTAAAGGGGAGATTAATGCATACTTTCTTCAACATCTCCACAAACTTCCGAAATTTGGCATCAAGCTTGGTATTCTTGTAAACTTCGGGGTATGGAAGAGGAGGCATATATGGCTGCACTTCATTCTTTTCTTCCACCCTTCCGTTCCCTTTAGAGGTTTGTGGTTGAGGTTGAGCAGCTGCTGAACTTGCCCCATCATTCTTTTCCACTGCAGATTGGCGAACGGGGTCACTTTGTTGCACTGGCTGCAGTTCCTTACCACTGCGCAGAGTAACGACCTTGCACTGTTCTTTGGAATTTTCCTCCGGCTGACCTGGTAGCTTCCCTTGAGTGTTCCTGAGTTGTTGAGCATGTTGGGCCATCTGGTTATCAAGGATTTTTGAGTGGGCCTTGATTTGTTGCATGTCTTCCGCCAACTTGTTTTGAGTTTCCATGATAGCCTTAAGCATGCTCATCACGTCTTGCTGCTGGGGGAGGTTTTGTTGCTGGCTCCCATGGTATCCTTGCTGCCCCTAATTATATGGCCTGGGCTACTGATAATATTGGTGGCTCCTCTGCTGATATTGGTGCGGCCACCCGTTGACGTAATTCGCCTTTTCGGTCATCAATTTTGGGCACTCTTGGAAAGAATGAGCACCATTGCAAGCTTCGCATCTCATGACAGTTTCTGCCATAGATTTGACCATCAATTTGTCAAATTTTCTACCCATTTCCTTAATTTGGTGCTGCATGGCTGACATCCCCGCTTCAATTTTCTGAACAGTGTCAACTTGTAGGACACCAGGTGGGTTCCTATTGGTAGCTTCATCGGCCAAATTCTCCATCAATCGGCAAGCTTCATTATAGGGTACAACCAAGAAATTTCCCCCTGTAATAGAATTCAAAGTGGATTGCCCAGCAGGTGTCGCATGATCATAGAAAGTTTGCAATAATACCAACGGTCGAACAAAGTGATTGGGGCACCTTGCAATCAAATCTTGATACCTATCCCAAGCTTCCTTTAGAGACTCATCAGCCCTCTGCTGGAATCCTTGAATCTCCAACCGAAGTTTAGTCTGCTTGCCCGTTGGGAAATACTTCTTAAAAAATGCGACCTCGATCTCAGATCAAGAGGTGATGCTATTGGAAGGGAGGCTAGAAAGCCACTTTTGTGCCTTGCCCACCAAAGAATATGGAAACAAGCGGAGCCGCTTGGCATCATCACTATAATCCCGAATCTTAACAGTGTCACAATATTGGAGGAAATTGTGCAAGTGTTGGTGTGGGTCCTCCGATGGTAAGCCACTGAAAGTTGTACTCTCCACAAGCTGAATAAGACTCGGTTTCAGTTCATATTGAGCTGCTGTAATCTCCGGGTGGAAAATGGGATAGCTCTTGTTCTCAATCCCTCGAGCTAGCAACTCATTCATGGGCACATTATTCAGCACATCTTCTTCGTTAACTGCCATAGCAACAGGAATAAGTATCAGTTCTTTTTCCTCTTCTACTTTCTCTGTCCCAGATGTTTCTGACGGTGTGGCACTGTTCAGAGCCTCTTCCAGATTTTGTGACATAGAACGTAGGAGTGATTCAGGGTCAGAAACAGAGATGAGTTCGGGATTCCGGCTGCTAGTTCCTGAGCTCATATGAGGCTGAATCCTGAAATTCGAAAAAAGAGATGGTAAAACACAAATAAAAGCCTAAAGAAATAAATCAGTAATTAATTATTTGACACTAGTCCCCGACAACGGTGCCAAAAACTTGATGCGTAAAATCTGCAAGCGCACAGATCGAAGTAGCACACAAGGTCGTATCCACAGGGACTAGGCAAAATAATTAACCAACAGACTCACTCCATTAGGCTAAAAACAGTAAAAGAAGTAACGATTTCGAATTATGATTTGAGATTATGATAAATAATAAAATAAACAGAGGTAAGCTGTAAATAAAACGAATAGATTAGATGATAGAAAGCCTAGATCAATCGGGGTTCACTACTCTATCCTTTTACGCTCTAATTATCCTCCAGATTCCGCTAACAGGGTGACTCTGTTCCGTGTCCGTGAACGGGGTGACACTGTTCGCTAAAAACCTACAGCTTTCTATTTGTTTTCTTGATGGGTAACAACCTAAGATGAAATTATCGACTTTTGGAAGTATAATCTCGTCTCAGAGGTCAATCTTACCACTGTCGTGGATCAAATCTATTCCTAAGAGCAATGATGTTCTATGTTGTTACTAATTCCACAATAATCCTAATGCCTTTCAGTACCTAGATTAAGGATGATCTATGATTTTCCAAAATTAAACGTCTCCTGTCGGTACTTAGCTTAACTCCTAAAACAAGTATATAGGTGATCAAGCTTAAAACTTGGATTAAGCACACATAAATCAATCAAGAAATCCAATAAAGAAAACTGCTGGAGGGATAATTAAACCATAAAAAGAGTTGAGTAGCTACATCCCTCTTGATCTAGAAAAGAGGATTAGTTCATAATAAAATAACAAACAAGCATGGAGGATTTGTTCATCTTACAAACCGAAATAGAGAACAAAAGAAAATAGACAAGAGAGCTTCTCTTCCTTGCTGCTGTTGTCGACTTTCAGCTCCAGAAAAATTCCCTTTTTTTGCTGCTGCGATACCCTTTTATTGTAGTAAAACCCTAGACTTTTAAATTCCTAGATTCTAGCCAAGACAACTAAAAAGTAGGAATTAATATCCTAGGAGTTCTCCTTTCTTTTAGGAGCAGCAAAAAGTGTATTAAATTTCCTTAGAAACAGCAGCAAAGTCGGTGCCAACTTATTATTTGGCCAACAAGTAATCCTTCTGTCGCATGGACTATAATGCTCCTGATTCTGGTCCGCAGGTTTCAACGGTGTGACACCGTTGAAAACTCATCGTCGATAAATCTTCATGAATTAGCTCCAAAATCTCCAGAATCCTTTAGAGTACTCCAATTCTTCCAAAATCAAGCCATTTTGCAACAAAAGATAGCTGAAAGCGCAAATTAATAAGTGGAAGCAAAACTAGTGGAAAACAAGCTAAAACTTTAAATAACATGCATGTCTTAACTAAATGCTTGGCCAAAGGGGTATTTTATGCTCTAAATAAGTATATGATATGCACACATATCAAATTCCCCCAAACCTGAACTTTTGCTTGTCCCCAAGCAAAACTAAACAATGAATCGAACAAGGAAAAAGATAAGATAAGATATGCACAAGGATGTTGTCTATTCAAACCTATACCGGCGTGACCCTGTTCAAATTCAACTTGTAACTTAGGCTCAGAAAAGACTGCCTTTGAAAAGTTTGCTTATAAAAATCTCAGGTCTAAAGCTCACCAAATTACACACAATCAAGACTCAAATTCTTTCACAAGCACCAGTCCAACCAATCCTTCGTGGTATTGACTATGATGAAACCTTTTCGCCAGTTGCCATGGTTAAATCCATTCGAATTCTATTGGCTATAGCTGCATACCATGATTATGAAATATGGCAGATGGATGTCAAAACCGCTTTCTTTAATGGAAATCTTTTAGAGGATGTGTACATGACACAACCTGAAGGTTTTGTCACTCCAGAGAATGCTAATAAGGTATGCAAATTGCAAAGATCCATATATGGATTAAAGCAAGCTTCTAGGAGTTGGAATCTTCGTTTTGATGAAGTAATCAAACAGTTTGGTTTCATTAAAAATGAAGATGAGCCATGTGTTTACAAGAAGGTTAGTGGGAGCACTATCGTTTTCATGTTGTTGTATGTTGACGAGATTCTGCTCATTGGGAATGATTTTCCAACACTACAGTATGTAAAGACTTGGTTAGGAAAGAATTTCTCAATGAAGGACTTAGGAGAAGCTGCCTACGCGCTAGGTATAAAGATCTATAGAGATAGATCCAAAAGGCTTCTTGGTCTAAGTCAAAGTACATATATTGACAAGGTGCTTAAAAGGTTTAGCATGCAAGACTCCAAGAAAGGTTTCTTGCCCATGTCACATGGCATAACTTTCTCAAAGAATCAATGTCCTAGTACATATAAGGAGAGAGAGCGAATGGGTAAGATCCCTTATGCGTCAGCAATAGGATCTACCATGTATGCCATGCTATGTACTCGACCGGATGTCGCATATGCATTAAGTGTCACAAGCAGATATCAATCTGATCCCGGTGAAGGTCACTGGACAGCGGTTAAGAACATCCTTAAGTACTTGAGAAGAACTAAGGATGCATTCCTTGTATACGCAAGCGTTGATGAGCTTGTTATAAAGGGTTACACAGATGCTAGCTTCCAAACTGACAGGGATGATTTTAGATCGCAGTCAGGTTATGTGTTTTGTCTTGAAGGTGGTGCTGTTTGCTGGAAGAGTTCAAAGCAAGAAACAGTTGCCGATTCTACTACTGAGGCTGAATATATATCTTGTATGATCAAGATGGAATTCGTCCAACCCATATAGCGGGTATATTATCAGTTGGGCCTCTTGATAGAGTTGAACTGTAAATGCATGGCCATGCTCAGATTAAATGATATGGGGATATCATTTGTATCTGTTTTACACAGTTAACTCAGGGATCAAGAAAACTTAGATTAAACATATACGAGAATGATATATTCCATGTCTCGTGTTTGATCTTGATAATGTGACGAAAGGATAATGACATTTTTTCGAGGCACTATGAATCAGTACTGATCTGGTCACTTGGGTAGCAATGATGTGTTGCTAGACACCGCTCATTGTTTATAATTATAAATGAGAGTTTATAATTATTGCCAACGTGATTGGTGCCTATAGGGTCACACACTTAGAACTGTTGATTCGAGCCAGTGGTTAGACCATGGTTGGACCATGGTTCGATCGGGTTATTGAGCTAGTGGTTAGACCATGGTTGGACTGGGTCGTTTGGGTTGATCGATTCAATAGTTACCAGAATTTTTGAACCTAAATTATTGTCCAAAAGACATGAAAGGATGTGTTGTTTTATATATATGTTGATATATATGATTGAGTTAGTAGAGACATGATCATGTTGATGATTGTGACTAAAGTATAGATAATGGAAAACACAATCATGCATGATACGATGTATGTATGATTAGACCTGGCAATTCGTGTTCGCGGGTCGGGTTCGTGTCGGGTCAGACAGGTAAACAGGTATTGAACCCTCGATACGAACATGACACGATTAATAAACGGGTCGTGTCGACACGAACCCGTCAAAACGCGGGTCAATCAAGGGTCGACCTGCTCAACCCGTTTAGTCTTAAAGTTCAATATTTGTGTACTCATTTACACAACCCGTTTACCCGTTTGATTACCTGTTTACAAAAATTATACATAAATGATAGAGAAACACACACAACTAATTTACATATTTGATTACCTATTAACTGAAAATTACACACATTAACACAAATGACTAGTTAATAACATAATATGCCTACTGCTTCCGTAATTCAACTTGATTGGAAACATAAAATTCCCAATTCATTCCTTCAAGACTACAACCAAATTGGGAAGGGGTGAGAAAATATAGTTGGGATTTTTTTCCAAACGCATCCAAATATTATCATACAATTATCCTCAACCTGATATGAAAATTAGAAATGAAACGGCAAAACAAACTCACAAGAAAAAAAAAAAATGTTCTGTCGATCCAATGTCGGATGCAAGAATTATACAACCAGAATAGTCAATCATTCCAATAAACTAGCTAAAACAAATGGGTCTAAACAATTTAATAAATAAATGACAAAAAGAATATAAAAAAATCCTACACAGGATGAATTATAAAGAAAAATCCCACTGTCCTCTTCAATTCGGCTAACTTGGGATATATCTTTTACCTAAGTGTTGTCATCAATGAAGGTAGGCAAGACGGTGTTGGGCTTGGCTACGATTTGGGGCTCCCTGGAAGACTGGCGAGGAGGACCGGAGAGGCAGAGTAGATGTCGATTTGGGGTTAGCTTCAGCCTTCAGGTGAGATCGATTTGGGGTTTCTTTCATTTACAAAGAGATCGACGGTGAGGGTGAGAATAATTTGGGGTTTCTTTGGTTCACACTTCAAAGAGAAATTGACACCGACAGTGAGATCGAGAGGGGAAGAGAGTTGAAATTGACGCTTACAGACAATAAGATTGAGAGGTAGAGGGAGTTGAATTTTCTTGTGTTTGAGTTTTTGAGAGGGAGAGAGAATTGTAATTGAGAGGAAGAGAGAGAGTAATCCGGGGTGAATTGTGTGGGTGTTGTTTGTTAGAGTGTGGATAAGCCTAGGGTTTGTTTATTTTTGTTAATTGAAAATTTAAAATAAAAATAAGTGGTGTGGTGTGAAAGACTAAAAGTGTAAGCTCGTTAATGTCAATTAAACGGGTTTGCGGGTCAACCCGCGGGTTCTGAACTGTTTCTTTTCGTGTCAGGTCGTGTCGACCCATTTAATTAAACGTGTCGAGAACTTCTGATCTATACATGTTAATTTCGTGTCGGGTTCGTGTCGGGTTGTCGTGTCAGTACCCGTTTTGCCAGGTCTATGATTAGGTTGGCCATTTCTATATTAACTAACATTGATATGTATATGTGATATACATGAAAGAGAGTTGAGTATAGACTTAACACACTCACTTCATACTTGAGAAAAACACATCAAAAACTCTCTAGTCTCTAGCTCTCGAAAATTCTGCAGCTAGCACTGCGGTTCGGGAGTGCTCGGGTTAGTGATCGTGAGACAGTTGCTAGCGGTCATCAACGGTTCGTGTGGATACCGTAGAGGAGTCGGATTTCTATCCGGTTCTAGCTGATTCGGCTTAACAATTAAGTGAAAGAACTTGACCAAATCAGGTACAAAAATTTTGTTATTCGGTTTACCCCGTTTCACATGGATCATCCATTAGTTCCGGGTTTTTCCGCTGTGAAGGAAAACATACATCTCCTGAATGAAATAAATTAGGACACCTACTTGGAGTCCTAGCAGTGGAAGCAAACAGGTCTTGGAGTCCAGGTCTTGATCTACGGTCGTGAAGGGTTGTCACGGTGTATCGGAGCAACCCCTGTAGTCTCCACGGCCTAAACCTCTCTTCTCTATAGCTGTGTATATGGTATATGTGGGTGTAACCTAGCCACCCTATGTATGTTATGTTCTTGGTATTTGTGCCATAGAACAACATGTATATATAGGAGGCAACTAGGGTTACAGGTGAGCACCCAACTTATGGGTGGACCTAGTGGGCCCCACTACCTCAAGCGGGCCTCCATACAACATAACCCAACATCTCCCACTCACACATAAGTGAGAGTGCTCAAAATACCAAATGCAAGAAACTCATTCTTGCTACAACAGCAATAGTCATACAAGGAAATAGGACCGTGCGACCGGCATACTGTGAGAGCGAAATGCTATACACCTGTTAGGGATATACAGCCTCTCGTCGAGAAGAAACCTGCAAGTAGATCAGAAAGTACGCTAGTGCCCTAGATCATCTGAATCACATTAGCAAACATCCATAGGATCTCGTCCATCAAGGCGTGACGCAATGCAACCGTAATGCAACGTAATGCAAAGCAATGCAACGCAATGTATTCACAATTATAACCGTACGTCATAATTGGTGCACCGGTGAATACAAGACTAATGTGATTCCATCTATGACCTTCCTCTTCTCACGATTCCCTTGGCCCGGCTCAACTCGCTTTTCTAGACATGTCCCGCCAGACCGAATCTATATACATGGTCCTTAGGCAACATACTAAGATAGCGACCATCAAACCGAATCTCAAGTCTCTGATAGGAGTACTAAGGGTACATAAGGTAGAGCCATCATAGAAGCTCCGAGTCTTACACAGCTAGAAGTTGAGATCACACTCTAGCTAACCCGTGGTCGACAAAACGCACACATGGTATGAAACATGTGCTACAACATTTTCTCCTTTCCCATGGAGCGTATGTCTTTTCCTCATAAGGAATGCTGTACAGATAATAGTTTAGATACCTTGTGTATCCTAAACCCAAGTTCCTCGATCTACTCAACAACCTTGAACTCGCATCTGGCCCACAAAGTAGACTGAATGAACATATTCATTCCTAGAATGACCTTACTTGCCATTCTCAACCGACGTATATGTAGTTTTAAACCGTTCGCTCTCAAACTGTCCATATGACAATTTAGCTTAAAACTCGTCTCATCTCCACTTATCACCAAGATAAGGAGGCGATTACCCGTGTGAGAGGGCTAACCTTCCGTCTACTCGACATACATCATAAAAGAATGTAGGATGTACTCAACATCCAACAATAAAATGACAACAACATATATGCATAAACTCGACTTTATTGATCATCAAAATAAAAAGTCAAAACAGTCATGTGAACATGTGGGAAATAACAACAGAACGTAGTACTCATAATCTACATAGCCCCTGAGACCTAATGTGTTTCACAAACACATCTTTAGGTACAGGCTTAGTCAACAGATCTGCTAACATATCCCCAGTAGATAAATACTTCACGTTCACCACCCTGCGTGTAACCATATCTCTAGCATAGTTATACTTGATATCTATGTGTCTGGTCTTGCAGTGGAACTTGGGGTCTTTCGTCGAGGAAATTGCAGACTGACTATCACAGTAAATCAGTACCGGGTCAGTGTCTCTTACAAGATCCATGAGACGCTCCAAGAACCTCTTGAGCCAAACACCCTCCTGAGCAGCTGAAGCAAGAGCCACGTACTCTGCTTCCATCATGGACAAGGATACACACGATTGTTTCTTACTGCTCCATGATATGGCGCCATCACTCAGTAAGAACACGTGTCCGGAGGTGAACTTCCTATCATCTGGATCACCTCCATAATCAGCATCCGTATATCCAACCAATTATAGACTCCTCCCGCCTCGGTAACAAAGCGAGTAATTTGCAGTCCCACTCAGGTATCTCATGATTCTCTTCACTGCCTTCCAATGCTCTGGGCCTGGATCAGACTGATACCTGCTCACCAAGCCAACTGCCTGACAGATATCCGGTCTAGTGCATACCATAGTATACATTAGACTTCCGACTACGCTCCGATATAGAACTCGGCTCATCCGCTCTCTCTCATCAAGAGACTTAGGACACATATGACTTCCCAAGGTTTGGCCTTTGTTGACAGGAGTATCAATTGGGTTGGAGTTCTGCATATTGAACCGTTCAAGAACTTTTCTGATGTAATTCTCTTGCGAGAGATACAACAACTTCTTAGAATGATCTCTTGAAATCTTAACTCCAAGAATATATGCTGCTTCACCCATATCTTTCATCTTAAACTGAGACGATAATGAGGCCTTAACCTCGTTGACAAACTCCAAGTCATTTCCAGCTATTAGCATATCGTCGACATACAACGTCAGAATCACAAACTTGTCTATAGATCTCTTGGTATATACACAATGGTCTTCCTCTGTCATGGTAAAACCATTCGCTAAGATGACATTGTGGAAACGTATATACCACTGCCTTGAAGATTGTTTAAGACCATAGATAGACTTCAAAAGTCTACAAACCTTATGTTCGTGGCCTTGTTCAATGAAACACTCAGGTTGTTCCATATAAATCTCTTCACTTAACTCACCATTGAGGAAGGCAGTCTTTACTTCCATCTGATGTAATTCTAGATCCAAGTTTGCAACTATAGCCAGAATAAGGCGGATCGAGGTGAAACGCACAACAGGTGAGAAAGTCTCGTCATAGTCTATCCCATGTTGTTGTGTGTATCCCTTCGCCACCAGTCGAGCCTTATATCTCTCAACTGTGCCATCTGCCTTGAGTTTAACTTTGAGAACCCATTTGTTCCCAATAGCTTTGCGTCCTACTGGAAGATCAACCAACTCCCAAACGTTGTTAACTCGCATGGATTCCATCTCATCCTGCATCGCTTTTGTCCATTTTTCCTTGGAAGGGCTTGAGAGGGCCTCTTTTACATTCCGAGGCTCATTGTCATCTTGTAAGTGCGACATAAAGAGTTCACCGCCTTCGATGTCAAATCGTCGATGAGGAGTCTTTATGCGTGAACCACGTCGCACACGTGACTCATTGTCCCCATCTGGTACAATATGGCTCCCACTCGGATCAAGGACATCTGCTTCACTCCCACTTGGAGGGAGATCTACCCCGTCACTCCCACTCGGAATAACAAGATTACCTTCATTCGCACCTGCTGATGACAGACCAGGCTGGTGAGGAATCAACTGATCATCATCTGTCAAAATCCTCCCACTCGAATGAAGTGATCCTTGATCAACATTCTCAAACAAAGATAGGTCTTGACCTACCTCTCCCTTCTTAGGAAACTCATTCTCTAAGAATGTGACATCCCGAGACTCAAATTTAGTTACACTCCCACTGTCTTGCATACCTATAAACACATAACCTTTAGAGGTTTCTGAGTACCTGATGAAGATACTTTTCTTTCCTCTCGGGCCTAATTTGCCATGCTGATGAGAGGAATCATGTGTATAGGCAGCACACCCCCAAGGTCGTAAAACACTTAGGTCGGGTTGTCGTCCCGTCCATAACTCATATGGACTAGTTGCAACTGATTTGGTAGGCACTCGGTTGAGAATGTAAGTCGCTATCAATAAGGCATCACCCCAGAAGGAGATAGGCAACTGAGCCTGTGCCATCATTGACCTTACCATCTCAAGAAGCGTTCTATTACGCCTTTCCGCAACACCGTTTTGTTAAGGAGTGTAAGGAATAGTTAATTGATGAACTATGCCCTTAGCATCACAAATATCCTTGAATTGGGTCGATAAGTATTCACGGCCACGATCAGTTCGTAATGCCTTTATCTTACGATCCAACTGATTTTCCACTAAGCTCATGTAGCTTTGGAAGCATCTTAATGCTTCGGACTTGTGGGAAATCAAGTAGACATAACCAAAACGGGTATAGTCATCGATAAATGTGATAAAATAGTACGCTCCGTGCCTGGCCCGAACATTCATGGGCCCACAGATGTCTGAATGGACTAGGTGTAAAGGAGATTCGGCCCTAGTGGCTACTTTTCCGAAGGGTTTTCGTGCTGATTTTCCAGCTAGACAACATTCACAAGTAGACAGGTCCATATGTGAGATGCTAGGAAGCAAGCTTTGTTTTGCTAACCGTTGCATTCTTTGTTGGCCAATATGACCTAGTCTAGCATGCCATGTGTTTATGTCAACATCACAAGTACGCGGAGCAATAAACATGGAAAAACAAGCATTATTATTGAAAGAGGACTCATCCAAATCCATAACATAAAAACCTCCGGTCAAATATCCATAACCGAGTAAAATAGAATCCTGAGTTAACTTAACAAAATTGTCATGAAATAACAAAGTGTAGCCCAAACTCAATAAGATCTTAACAGAAATAACATTTCGTCGAATCGATGGTGCATATAGGACCGTGTAAGATCAGGCTTTGGCCACCACGCAGGACTAACTTGCTTGATCTAATGCCTTAGACAGCATCCCTTGTGTTGTTGCCTACATATATCCATTTAGCTCCATGTGAAATCCGGCGGAATTCAACATAGGCATCACGTTCCTGCGCTATGTGGTCCGTGGCTCCTGAGTCTACAATCCACAAAGGATTAGATTCAGTGAGAAATACAGAACTAGAAACACAAAGTTCACTAGTTAAGGCAGTTGAAAATACCTTCCTTTTCGGCTCAGTGCACGCACTGGAGTAGTGACCCTTCTGGTTACAACTATAGCATTTCACACGTGCCATGTTGGTATTTTTTGGGCGCCTTCTTTTGCCCTGTTGTTCTGCCTTAGGCTTCCCCTTTGGCTGAGTTGGCTTCATTTTCTTTTCCCAGGGTTTCTTGCGAGAACCACCCTTGGCCTTGGAAGTTTCCATATGCAACTCAGCTTGAGGCTTGCCAGCCTCAATCCGATCTTCCTCTAGCTCAAGGTGTTTTCGGACATCTTCCAGATTGTTGATCCTCACATTGTGGGTGAGATGCATTTTCATCTGGTCCCACTGATCTGGTAACGAACGTATGGCTGCTTGGATCTGCTGTTCATCAGTAAGAATATGGCCCGAATTCCTTAACTCCCTGATCATATTGGCCATATGCCTCATATGCTGCTTCATAGTATGAGCAGGGTTCTTCTTATAGGAATCAAACTTGATTGTCAAGGATCGAAGCTTAGTCACAGACAGAGTGCTGTAACTATTCTTCAACTTGTCCTAGATTTCCTTTGCAGTCTGGAGATTGTTGCAATCTAAGAAGATATCTTCTCCTACTGCACTCAACAACGTACGTCGAGCAGTAGAATCCTTCTTCTTCCAAGCATCATACGTGGCACGGTCAGCTCTATGCTTATCCGTGGTGCCAGCTTCAGGCTCATTCATGACTTGGTTGATGGCTTCCAAAGCCTCTTGCTCTTCCAGCACATACTGAATTTTTACGCTCCATATAGCGTAATTATCGCCATTGAGCTTCAACCCTTTGTTGAGCTCCGCGATAATAGCTGTGGTAGCAGCAGCAGTCATGCTATATAAAAATAGGATGAACAAAGTTTAATGAGAATCATACTTGTATAACTAAAACACTCAGGGATTTAGATGTTCACATTGCATATATGTTGTGTAGCAAAAAATTGTAATCAACGAGGCTAATAAATTAATGTACAACTAGGAGTCGAAAGTTCACTATGTTCCCAATCATCGTCCTTAAAGTAAATACATAAAGGGAATTAGCCTAATTAATTATATAAATATTGCTATTTTTATTCCTTTCCTTAACTTATTAGAGCATATAATGACATGTTAAACATATCAACACACCATGGATAGCATGTTAAATAAATTAACATGAATGCATAGGTATGTTAAACAAATTAACATATTAAAAAAATTAACATCAATGCATAGGTGTGTTAAAATAATTAACATTAGTGCATAGGTATGTTAAACAAATTAACATTATTGCATAATTGTGTTAAACTAATTA
Source organism: Turnera subulata (assembly GCA_028386065.3). Taxonomy (NCBI): domain Eukaryota; kingdom Viridiplantae; phylum Streptophyta; class Magnoliopsida; order Malpighiales; family Passifloraceae; genus Turnera; species Turnera subulata. The sequence goes on from JAKUCV010003679.1 coordinate 46,440, forward strand.
ACATTAATACATAAGTATGTTAAACACATTAACATATACTTATGAATTATATTTTGAAAAAAAAAGTTTAAAATAGCTCATTTAGCTCATTTAGCTCATATTTTACCGTTTCATGTTTTACGCAAAAAAAAAAAACAAGCATGTAAACATGTGAATCATACAAAAAAAATAGGCATTCGATTGGAAACTTAGACCAGAGATAAAAACTCTAGGCTCCGCTACCAATGAAGGAAAACATATATCTCCTGAATGAAATAAATTAGGACACCTACTTGGAGTCCTAGCAGCAGAAGCAAACAGGTCTTGGAGTCCAGGTCTTTATCTACCGGTCGTGAAGGGTTGTCACGGTGTATCGGAGCAACCCCTGTAGTCTCCACGGCCTAAACCTCTCTTCTCTATAGCTGTGTATATGGTATATGTGGGTGTAACCTAACCACCCTATATATGTTATGTTCTTGGTATTTGTGCCATAGAACAACATGTATATATAGGGGGCAATTAGGGTTACAGGTGAGCACCCAACTTATGGGTGGACCTAGTGGGCCCCACTACCTCAAGTGGGCCTCCATACAACATAACCCAACACGCTGCGTATATTGTCTCTTTGTTTGCATACCCGGTTACTTACATTAGTTTACTGCAAAAATTAATTGTTCGGCCTTCCTAAGATGAGGTTGGCCTAGAATCACCAGTAAGTTTGGGAATAATTCGGGGACATGTACGCGGATAAATAAATCCGCTGTGTTGACCATCTTGGTAATTTTTATGATGCATCGACTAGATGGTCTATTGTGTGCTTATTGGACGCAAGGCATTTTGCGCGCCTATTTTAATGATTAAGCCACTTGCGGGTACACGTCCCTAATTATGTTATAAGACTATATGTCTAGATAATACTGGTATATTTCTTCAATGGATAATGTATATCATTGGAAATAAACTCAAACCGATCTGGGTGAATATTTCCAATTGATTGCAGGACCATTGGTAATGAAATATTACTGTTTGAGAAAATGGTATTTTACATGCAGCATCACTTGTGTGCATCAAGCCAACAAGTTATCATAAAATCTCCCCATTTATTGGTTCATGGTCACGAACCCAGTATCACCCATCTTCAGACCATTGGTTGTACATTATATAATGCTCCACCACAGCATAGTAAAGTTGGTCTTAAAGAAGACTGGAAATATATGTTGAGTATGTTGGGTATGTTCGTCATTAATTAAATGAAAGTGTTTACCCAACATAAGGGGGAGGAAATAAGCAGCTGGATCAAGATAGATCAAGATATTATTGAAATGCATTATCAATGTATGATTGTTGATCCTCAAACAAATTAGTGTGAACCTGAAGTTCAAAAGATGATTCATTTGCAGGAAAATTGATATGCAAATTGCCAGACACATAAAGTGACCAAATCTTATATACCAGCTGCAAATGCTCCTGTTCAAATTAATGTTCTAGAAGAACAAGTATAATATGCAAATGAATCTAAAGTGCACCAGAAGCGCAGAATATACTCGGTTCTAAAATAAAACAAAAATTCTCGATCGAGAAAAAGGAGCAAAGAGATAAGATGGCCCAGTGAGAAAATAAGACCTTTAGTAGAGGTTCAAATTAAAAATCCTCAAGAAGAGGAAAATCCTCCAGAAGATGTCCCTGACACAATTAATAAAGGTCCAAAAGTAACTCAGGTACCTGAAGTAATTGAAAATGATGAGATCTCAATTACAGTGTCAGGAATGAGATGGAACCAACGTGAAATAACCGTCGACGGAATACTTGTTTTATTTATAATGTAGCGCTAAATAAAATGAGGATCATGAACCTACATCTGTTGGTGAATGTAGGCGCAGAATGATTGGCCAAAATAGAGAAACACAATTAAGGCTGTGTTGGACTCGCTTGAGAAGTGAGGAATTTTTCCGGACCTGTAGTCCATACACCAGATGGTGAAAGTCGGTCGGTCATAAAGTGGGTATTTGTGCAGAAAAGAAAGTGAAATAGTGAGATATAAAGCACGGCTTGTAGCATAAGTTTTCACCCAACGACTCGATATTAATTGTGAGGAGATATACTCCCCTGTGGTGGATGCAATTATTTTTAGTCTGGCATTATATGAAAGAAATCAGAAATACATCTAATGGATGCTATTACAGCCTATTTCTATGGATCCATAAGTCATGACATATACATGAAGATCTCTGAAGGATCCAAGTTGCCTGAAGAAACGAATTCCCTGGAATATACAAAATTAAGTTGATCTTCATATAGTTTAAACCAATTTGGGTATGTATAGTATAAGCACATGCATGAATTTATTTTTGCTTATGTTGATAATTCATATATATATGTGTTTTTGTGATTTAAATATTATTAGAACTCCTGAAGAAGCTTCCGAATGTCGTGCTATGTTTTGAGATGAAAAATCTCATAAAGGAATTAGATTGGTCCAGAAGTACCCTATCAAAGTGCAATTTACTAGCAATATAAAGCCTGAAGCTTTGCCACAAACTTGTTAGTAAAATATCACTTTGCTCTAATTTTTCATAAAGCCTGAAGCTCTCCATTATCATGGGATATAATGGACATATAATTATTTTAACCTTGTAAGTCTAAGAGGAATACAGTTTGTTTTGCAGATGCAGAAGTGCAAAAGCAGATACCTGAAGTATCATGGCAAGCATGAAACGCTACCAATAATGCAGAAGTTGTTGTTATACACAAAGCTAGTCGAGACTGTGCTTGGCTAAGTTCGAAGATGCTCCAACCACAAATTATGAAGATAATACTGTCTACATTGTAAATGTCACCAAAGGTTGACAAAGAAGATTGGTATGTGACAACATCAAGAAATCAAGAGAGGCCAAAATGAGGGGGAGTAGAATACGCACTGCACTCTTTTTTCCTTCACCAAGTTTTTATCCCACTGGGTTTTTCTTGGTAAGGTTTTTAATGAGGCAGTTCTCCCTAAGCGTATTCTACACAATGACATTCAAGGGGGAGTGTTATAAAATTATGTAAACGTGAATATCATTTTACACTGTACCACCTAACATGCCCCTCCCCTCATCAGCTATTCTATATATATTGTACAAACTCTGTGGAAAATATAATATAGAAGTGAACAATTGGCTCATCTTCTTCCTCCCTCTTCCTTCTCTTTCTCCTCCATAACTGTGAAAATTTAGACAGTATTAAACACTAGATTCATAGTATTTTAATTAATTTTTGTTAGGCTTAAATTGTTTTAATCATACATAAAAAAATGAATTCGACATTATGTAAGGTTATAGATAAAGTCATGATTGAAAGATTTTCCTGTAGAGCACCGATTTCGAACTGTGCATTCTTATATATTGGATAACACTGACGGGAATATCGAAAGCTGTTGCACACTTTTTGCCGACTGATTTTTAGCTTGGTTGCTCTATCGCCTAATTCCTTGGCATTGGCGGATGAGGATATGTCGATATGGGAGCAGAAAGCTTTGGGGAGTGCTCTCCCAAATCGGCCTATAGCTTATTTCGAATAGGATGCCCGAGATACTAAATGCTCTGTTGAAAGTATGATAAAAAAATGGAAAGGGCTACCCTGTATCCATCAAAGATGAGGCTTTGTAGAAGTAGAGATAAAGGGTTTTTGGGTTTTACAGTACCCGTTGTTTAACATTTTGGCCAATTTGGGTCCCTGACTTTCTGTTTGGATGGTCACGTACCCCGACTTTTAGTGGGCAGGCCAGTCATAGTCCCTCGGTCAGGCACCTACCGACGTGGAGGGTTGCCCGATTTTGGGCTCTCTAAGCCGCGTCGTTTCGAGTTGAGACTACACCGTTTTGATGACGTGGACTGACACCTTGGATTAGTGGGCCCCACATCACGCCCGCCCCTGGTACAGTACCAAACCTACCCGAAACCCGCCCAGTTACCCAAAAACCCGCCTGGTATTACAGTACCAAACCTGCTTCTTTTTTTTGATTGAAAAACTGCTTTTTATTAATAATAATAATAATAATAATAATAATAATAATAATAACAATAATATCAAATATAACTGAATTAGTTAGTTATTTTCCCAAAAATTTTACTTCCCTTTCTTTCTTTTTCTTATTTGATATATATTAGTATTATCGCCTAAATACTAATAAATATATTAAGTTGGGTTAATTATTGTATCTGCTCATTTTGGGAATTTTTAACTGGTTAAGTGTGTTAGGAGGAGGACAAAGCCATAGCTTCGTCTTCTACCTCAAATTCCACAAGAGCCACCGCCATACCCATGCCGCCTGCTGGAGTAGACCACCGCCGACGTTGGACGGGGCCGCCGCGGCCAGATCAGGCACAGGGGCGACTAAAGCCACCACACCAGCGAGCGTCACCGGGAAGCGAACTAAAATGAACCCAGCAACGTCGTGCCGCCCACCGTGATCGATGATGACGAACGACAGGGTCGCGCGAGCACGAAGCAAACGGGACAACGGCGCCGTCTAAACATCGCCGACTGTAGCCTTCAGCGTAGCCCAGACATCACGCCGCCATAGCACAGCCGCCATACCCATACCGCCTGCTGGAGTAGACCACCGCCGACGTTGGGCGGGGCCTCCGCGGCCAAATCAGGCACAGGGGCGACTGAAGCCACCACACCAGCGAGCGTCACCGGGAAGCGAACTAAAACGAACCTAGCAACGCCGTGCCGTCCACCACGATCGACGATGACGAATGGCAGGGTCACGCGAGCACGAAGCAAACAGGACAACGGCGCCGCCTAAACATCGTCGACTGTAGCCTTCAGCCCAGACATCACGCCGCCATAGAACAACCACCGTGAGCGGTGCGTGCCAAGGTGTTCGTCCAAACCACCACCACCACGACGTTAATCCCACAACCCCACCACCACCACCACCAAGCCAAACCCAACACCCACCAAAAACAACCCCACCCAAAGCCAACACCACCACCACCAAGCCAAACCCAGCACCACCACCACAAACAATCCCCACCCAAGGCCACTTTTGCGAATCCGATAAATCCCAACCACCACCCGAACCCGGCGCAGTTCAGAGTGGATTCGTGGAGTGCTTGGAACTGGCTAGGGACCGGAGATTGCAGGTGGAAGAATTGGTTGGATTTGTAAAAGAATTGATTGGTTGTATTTAATTGAAAACGAGAGATTGGTTTGAACTGCCTGGGTTGAAGAATTAATTGGATTTGTATTTAATTGAATTTTGTTTTTGAGTTTTCTAGGGATTGATAATGGAGGGGAAGATGAGGAGGAGGAGGGCGGTGCTGCGAGCGAAGGGAGGGAGAAGGAAAGAGGAGAAACTGCAGGAGAAGAAAATGAAAGTAAAATTTTTTAATGAAATCTTTAATAAAAAAATTTATTCCAATCCATTTAATTTCAAAAAAAAATTGTCCAGATAGGGTCGGGTTTTGGGCAGGTTCCGGGGATGCTGGGTAGGTTTTGGGTCGGTATGGTACTATGCCAGGGTCGGGCTGGATGTGGGGCCCACTAATCCAACGTGTCAGCCCACGTCATCGAAACGGTGTAGTCTCAACTCGAAACGATGTCGCTTCGGCGCGGTTCAAAGAGCCCAAAATCGGGCAGCCCACCACGTCAGCAGGTGCCTGACCGAGGGACTATGACTGGCCTGCCCACTTAAAGTCGGGGTACGTGACCGGCCAAACAGAAAGTCAGGGACCCAGACTGGCCAAAACGTTAAACTGTAACTTTCCCTAAGCTATATGACATTCATATACCAAGCACAACAAGCAGCGGAAACAAGGAAACTTAACCAAGAACCAAGTGAAGCATGCATAAACCGTATAACAAAATTTACATACCTTGTTCGGTTGAGGTCTTTCACCCAACTGTAGAACAGAATCAGCTAGAGCCAGACAAAAGCCTCGCCCCTCTACGGTATCCACACGAACCGTGATCAAGGTGGAGTCGTCTCACGATCCAACTTCCGAGCACTCCCGGACTGGGTGCTAGCAGCAG